>CAUYPK010067078.1:0-86109 GCA_963574355.1 Loris lydekkerianus | reverse complement strand
GGTGACTGGGAAAATGCCAGGAAGGCTATGTTGAATATTGGGATGAAAATGTGTCAAATGGTTTATGAAGCTAGTATATGATGCCCCATGATCATATCAATGTACACAGCTATGATTTAATAAAAAAAAAAAAAAAAGTAAAAAAAAAACAAACAAACAAAGGGATTAGGGAAACGCCCGTGGGGTCAGCCTTGCACACCAGTAGGTGGGGCCACGGCAAAGGACATGTTTTGACATTTGCTTGATTATAGAACAAGTGCTTTTATTTATCTGATCATTTTAAAATCATTTTACTATGAAAAATTTCGGACATACTCCAAAGAAGAGAGTAGCCCAGTTGTATCCATCCTCTCAACGACTTGCCCCTGGGGGCAGCAAGCCCAACCATCACTTCCTCTGTAAATATTTGAGCATTTGTCTCTAAAAGATAAGGAGTCTGACCAGTTTTTAATAAAAATACCTGTGCTAAATTGTTTCAGCTCCCTAAGCCGACCTGCTTCTGTGGTCCCTGCTCTCCTGCAGTCCGATTTACCTTCCTCCTGTGAGGAGCCTTCGGTTGGCAAAATCTGTGCACCATCCCTGACAGCCAAGCGTATACCGACACTGATTAGCATTTGCAAGTGGGTTTTGTAGCTTGTAAAAGATGTGTACCAGTCTATATCCACCCTCTCCAGAATGCGTGGCACACTGCCCAGGGCTGGCAATATGTCTTGCAGGCCCTTCTTCATTGCAGGAGGAGAGATAAATGAAGTCACGGGCAGGAAAGTGGATTTGGGCAAAGCTATTTTCCACAGGTAGAAAATTCTCAGTTGTCTTATTCTGCCATGTTAGCAAACGTGTGGGATGAGCCAGGCACTACACTGGGTATTTTAAGCATGTTGATTTTTATTTTAGTTTTTTTGAGGCAGTCTCACTCTGCCTCCGTGGGTAGAGTGCTGTGACATCACAGCTCACAGCAACTTCGACCCGTTGGGCCCAAGAAATCCTCCTGTCTCAGCCTCCTGAGTAGCTAGGACTACTGGCACCTGCCACAAGACCCAGCTATATTTTCTATTTTTAGTAGAGACAGGGGTCTCGCTCTTGCTCAGGTTGGTCTCGAACTCCTGAGCTCAGGCGATCCACCTGCCTTGGCTTCCCAGAGTGCTAGGATTACAGGCATGAGCCACAGCACCCAGCCTAAACATGCTGTC
Source organism: Loris lydekkerianus (assembly GCA_963574355.1). NCBI lineage: Eukaryota > Metazoa > Chordata > Mammalia > Primates > Lorisidae > Loris > Loris lydekkerianus. The sequence goes on along the minus strand of CAUYPK010067078.1, from coordinate 84,919 downwards.
TAATTGCTACCACCCTCTGAAGATGGTACTATTAGCCCCATTTCACAAGTGAAAAATCTCAGGCTCAAAGAGGTGCAGTCACTGGTTGAAGATCAATTCTAGGAAATTCTAGAAAACCAGGCCAGGTCAGTCTGGCTCCTGAGCCTGTGCTGTGATTGGCTTCACCAGGCTTCATTCTTCTCCTACCTGGGCCTCCCCTTCCCTTCTCCCTGTAGCAAGGGACAGCAAAGAAGCTGGCTGTTGGAACTCAAGTCCCTTTTCTCTCTAATACAAACACTTGGGAGTCACCATATTTTAGTGAAGGACAGAGGAATAAAGTGACTTCTGGTATCCAAGCATTTCACATCTCAGAGGTGGATTTTCAAGAACTTAATGAAGCTTAAACTTCAGCTCACTCATTTGCTGAGACCCTGGCAAGGGTCTGCCAGGGGCCCTAGTAACATGTTCACACAGAGGTATGGTTTCTGTAAAATCAGCCAGAGTAAGCAATTTTTGAATTCTTTTTCTTAAATGTGGCCCCCAGAGTTGTGTCAGCTCCAGGCCCTATGACCTGAGTCCCTGCTGGGAAGTCTCACCCAACACAGAAGCCTTCGCTGTCCTTGTGCACTGGCCGAGCCCCGAGGGGACTAAGGCCAGAGAGGCAGGGGAGAAGTAGTGCTCCGTCCCCAGGGCTGGGCAGAGGGAAGCTGTGCACAGAGCTCCACAAGTGAAGACACAGACCGGATATTCCCATAGGAACCCTGGCACAGTATTACATGTAGTTGGAAGAATATATTTATACTACATACATTGCAAGTTAAATGAGCTTTTGTGGGCATATCAGGGAGACCAAAGACCAGCTAGAACATTGTTTCTATGTGAAATATATCCCAAATACCAATGGTCAACCTGATGGAAATTGTCTGGGTACCATTCATGGAAGTGGTTTTAATCAGCCCCAGGATATAAACCCTGCCCATTCTTCTAGGCCAGACAAGGTACCTGCTCTGTGAGGCCTTCCTGGATTGGCTCTGAGCTGAGGTACCTGCTCTGTGAGGCCTTCCTGGATTGGCTCTGAGCTGAGGCACCTGCTCTGTGAGGCCTTCCTGGATTGGCTCTGAGCTGAGGCACCTGCTCTGTGAGGCCTTCCTGGATTGACTCTGAGCTGAGGCACCTGCTCTGTGAGGCCTTCCTGGATTGGCTCTGAGCTGAGGTACCTGCTCTGTGAGGCCTTCCTGGATTGGCTCTGAGCTGAGGTACCTGCTCTATGAGGCCTTCCTGGATTGGCTCTGAGCTGAGTTCTTCCTCCGTGCCCTCAAGTCCCAGAACACTTCTCTTTACTCCTCTGCCTTTGACATTGACTTATAGTTATCGTGTACATGACTTAGCTTGTCTACTTCATGTAAGTATAAAAGGCAGGTTGCTTTCTTCCTCATCCTGAAATTCTCCTAGCACCTAAACAGGAGTCCATAGATACTGATTGGATGAAGGAAGGAAGGAAGGAATGAATGAATGAATCAGTGACTGAATGGATGAAATCTGTTAGAGGTCCTCTCTCCTGAACTTCTAAATCACTTGTTTGTCTCTTTCCTTTAGCAAATCATTGTATGGCATGCTCTCTGTGACGGCTCTTGTTTTGTTCCTGTTCTCCTTTACTAAGGAATCAGGGTCTCTGTTTTTTATACCTTCTGTAGTGATAAATAGCAAAGCTTGCTCAGAGTAGGAGCTCAGCAGATATTGGTTGGCTGAATGAATAATCTTCAGGCAGAGGTACGTTAGAGAACATAGGGTCACACAACTATTGAACATGAATGGGTCATGATATACCTGTCAGTCATTTACTCTCTGGGAAAAATGAGCTACTTGAGATTTAGAACTGGTCAGCGTAACTGATTATGTTCTCATCTCATTTAAATGTCTTTACTACTAAATGTGGAGCAAGGTTACTCTGAAACTCCTTAAGAGACTGGAATTTTATTTTATTTTATTTTATTTTATTTATTTATTTTTGAGATAAAGTTTCACTTTGTCATCCGAGTTTCACAGAGTGCCGTAGCGTCACAGCTCACAGCAACCTCCAGCTCCTGGGCTTAGGCGATTCTCTTGCCTCAGCCTCCCAAGTAGCTGAGACTATAGGCACCCACCACAATGCTCAGCTATTTTTTGTTGCAGTTTGTCCAGGGCTAGGTTCGAACCCACCACCCTCAGTATATGGGGCTGGCATCCTACCCACTGAGCCACAAATGCCGCCCTAGAATTTTATTTTTTTAAGTAATTCCTTTAACTCTCAAAATGAAATATTTAAAAAGAAATTTAAAAATGTTAAGTCAATTAAAATTCAATATCGAATATCATAAAAACAAGACTGTTTTTATGTTGGTCTTTTTGTATAGACAATTGTTACTTTTCTTGCAGGGAAAAAATAAATGCTGAGTTTTTATTCCCACAGGCTCAGGGATGAGTTGGCAGAATTCTTTTCCTCATTCACAATCTTAGGCAATATACAGGGAGTTTTGGTCCTTGCAAAAGTAGGTCCTTCCTCCCACAGTTTGGAGTCATGAGCAAGGACTGATGTAGTTCCGGGATAGTTCCAATGGCAGGGTGAGGACACCACACGGCCTGTGGCCACGGGCTGAATCATTCTGGCTTTCTGCCGTTATCAGTACCTTCTTTTGTTTCAACTTGTCTGAAACAAAATGGTACTTTTTGAAAAAGAAAAAAATTCCACACATTTTTTAAGAACAAAGTGAAAGCTATATGAAGAGTGCAAACACTTCAGGGATTTGGTCCTCATTCTCACAAACTGGTTAGATTCTTCTTTCTTCTGAACTTCCAAAATCAAAGTCATGGATTTAACAGGAAACATGACTCAGAAAGTTTTATATAAATACAAAACTTTGTAGGGTTGGATTGTGGATTGTGATAGCATATGATCATCACCACAGCAAACATTATACTGGGATGTCAATTTAAAAAATAAATAAGCCCAAACCATGTAAGAATAGTTTAATGTTCCCTATTTGTATGTTAAGGTCTGTTATGAGTATATGATCTTATAATATCTGTTATGCAAGTTATTCCTGGAACAACTGCCCAGTTCAGATGGCATTGTACAGTAATCTAAGAGTTACTAATTAGTGACTCAGGGACAGTCCCTGTGAAATCAGCTCAGAAAAAGAAGACCCTAAATCAGTGCCACTTAGAATAGAAGCTTGTAGCTTGTTTGTACCTGACCACGGGCATGTGTGGGCCCTGTCGTAGCAGGTTCACATTTAGGTTAATGTCCTAATGGCCACTATCTTGGCACCAGCCCAGTCTCTTAAGTTTTCAGATGAAAGAAAATCAGGCCCAGAAAACTTGAAGGGATAGCTCAAGATCTTGTCTGAACCCTGTGTGCGCTGGAGAGGGAGGCAGGAAGGCTGGGCAGGGGGGTTACAGCTCTGCCTACGCCCTGCCTCCTGAGGGCTTCCTCCTCTGTCACCCTGCTCACGGTCCTGGTGAGTCAGGCTGTCAAAGCCTTCAGAAGCAGACGGATTTGGGTGAGAACTTGATTCTGACTCTTGCTAACTCTGCAGGCTTAGGCAAGCTCCTCATCACTTCTCTGTCAGTGGAGATAGTCCTTCCTCCCAGGGCTATTGGAGCGTGAAATGTAACGTGCATGGAGTCTGAGGTACAGTAGAAACTCTCTAAATGAAACTGTCCAAAATGGGGCTATGCAGCGTCCAGCATCCAGGTTTGTGTATTATTTTTATTGAGTCCCTAGCCTGGAAGGCTGTTTGATTTTAGGGCCTCAAGATGTGAAGGACAACTCCAGAACTGCTTCTTTGCATTTACATAAGTTGGCATTTTTAGAAGCTGGAGGTGACTGAACACAGCTACAACTTCTTCCGGCTTCTCCCGCCTACTTTGAGATATCCCAGGACTGTGACACATGGCACAGCCCGGTGGCCTGCAGGCTGCTTTTAATCACTGCAGTTTCTTGGCGCACACTCAGCACCAAGTACTTAGATGGCTTCCTGACTGAGAAGGAATCACGGGGCACAACAAATCCAGCAACTTACCTGCTGCGGTGGCAACCTCAGCAGACTTTTGCAATGTCACCTCAGTTATTGATTCAACCTGGATAGCAAAAGACTCTTAGGATTGTGCACAGAACCATTATCAACCAGGGTTTAAAAGAGACAAAGATGAGGCTGGGCACCGTGGCTCATGCCTGTAATCCCAGCGTTCTGGGAGGCTGAGACAGGTGGATCACTTAAGCTCAGGAGTTTGAGACCAGCCTGAGCAAGAGTAACACCCTGATTCTTCTAAAAATAGAAAACTAGCAGGTGTCATGGCAGGCACCTATAGTCCCAGCTCTTTGGGAGGCTGAGGCAAGAGGACCTCTTGAGCCCAAGAGACTGAGGTTGCTGTGAGCTATGATGATGCCACAGCACTCTATCCAGGTGACAGAATGAGACTCTGTCTCACGGGAATTAATTAATTAATTAATTAGACCAAGATGCATAAGCAAGTGCAATGGGTTAAAGGCAAAATTTAATACAGAGGGGAAATTAGGACAGAGAATTGGAATGCCAGGCAGTATCACATGTTTTAAGAGGACATAATCTTGTACATATGATATAAACGCTTTATATATATATATAAATATAGGTATAGCACTCCACATTACAGCATGTTGGTGCCAATCTGTTATCAGTGCTTAGGTTTTATCTTACAGAGATGGAGACCGGAGTATCTTGCCTAATTTCTTCATCTGTTATTTGAGAGAAGCTCGTAGTAGAAACTTCCATTTCCGAGCATTCTAAGAGATGGGCATCTTGAAATTGCCTGGGTAACTGCCAGCCAGTACAGTGCTAACATTGTTGGCCCTGAATTCTGGAAGCAGAGGGTGGGGCTTGGGGAGGGAGAGCTGGTCAGGAAGAAGCAATGATCGTTTGTGAAAGCGAGGGCACTGGGAGCATTTTAACATAAGGCCAAAAAAAGCATGCTGAACGGTAGGGGACCTAAACCTTTATTTAGTGAAATGAACTGTTAGGAAACACAGAGATTTATAGGAGATCCTTCCATCCAAACAGAGCCACACCGAAAATTTAGCGTAAAAGACAGTATGAGAAGAGGATTGCAAAGGGCAAGAGAGTTCCTCAAACACCCGCGGCTCTGTGTAAGCACGAATATACTACGAGGAAGTATGTCATTCTACTCTAAAGTTATTCAAAATTTTTAAGGAACTCTTGCTGACTTGCTGGTTTACGATGGATATGTAATTCCTTGAGTGAGTTAATTCCAAAATACATCATTCCCCAAGACAGCTGAGGATCAGTTCAGTATTTCTGCCTAGCAAACCATGTTTGGGGTGCTCCTGATAAGCACCTTTGTTTTGCAGATGCACCCTTGAACATGCAGCATATGATGTGTTCTTTATTTTGACAAAAAGTCAGCGATACATCGAAGATCTTTATGCTGCTAGCTGAGTTCAACACAGTTGGGCCGTGTTAAAAGAAGGAGAAAAAGAATTTCGGTCTCTTCACAGAAAACTTTTTAATAGATTTTATTTGGTTTGAAGTATAAACACAAGACAGCTACTTGACTTGTAATTTTGCCTGATACATGAACATTCCCATCTATAGAACCGTTAAATTTTTCTATATATAATTTTAAATCCCTTAGAATAAGCAAGGGAGGCCTAATATTTGAATAGTGGCTACTCTACCCTGGGTATTTTTCTAGGAACTTTATTACACTGTTCTGTCTAATCCTCACCACAACCGTAGATGTGGCAGGAGCTGCCGCACAGAAGGTATCACTGTACTGCAAATAAAAGGCACTGGTTTTACCTATCCATTTACAATATCTGTGTTACAGAAAAAATAGAATTAAAGAATGGAAATTCTTTTATCAGAGAATATGACTTTATAACTGCTAAACCATTTGTGTCCTCAGTGACTTAAAAAAATCAAACAATAAAATTTTATCTGATATAAGTTTGTCTAGATAAAAATGCAAGTTGTGTATCATCCTGAGGTTGTAACTTGAACAACAGATATTATAAGGTAAAAAGAGTCATAATAGACATTAACACACAAATAGGGAACATTTATTGAACAGGTTTGGGACTTACTTAAATTTGCATGTCTTAGTGCAATGCTTGCTCCACAATAATGTTCTATCACAATCCAGCAATACAACTATGAATTTATAAAAATGTTTCTTCTTCATGTTTTCTGTTAAACATATGACTTTGGAAGGATGGATGAAAGAAAAATCTAACAGGTGTATGAGAATGATGAGCAAATCCCTGAAGTACTTGCACCCGTTCTTCATTCCTTGGGTGGTTTTTATATAAGTGTGTAAACATAAGGGCAACTGCCTGGCAACCTCAGAGAGCATGGAAAGTCGCCCTACAGCATTCCACAGCCATTACTCCACCAAGGGCAGAGGGAGCTCAGAACATTGTTCTTTCCTTTCCTAAATGTAAATCTTCTCTTTCATATATAACTCTAACTAAATATATAAAGGGGGAAAAAATCTAAACGTAGACTCTATGGCTTTTAACAGTTATGATTTCTCTGTAAAGGCAGAATTGATTATGGCTGGTTCTGAATTGTTAAAACTGGAAGAAGTCATGATTAAGGAAAGGATTCACGGGACATCTAGCTAACTGATGACTAATAGATGGAGTTGATTCCTGCCGAGTACCTGCCATTTTTACGTGTTATCCTTTGTGAGGTATTTACATTTGATCAAAAATGCTGTTGTGGCTCTTGCCCAGGGTCCTGGCACTTTGGAAGGCAGAGGTCGGAGGATCCCTCAAGCTCAGGAGTTCAAGACCAGCCTGAGCAACAGTGAGACCCCATTTCTACCAAACATACAAAAACTTCAGGCATGATGGTGAGCACCTGTAGTCCCATCCACTTGGTGGGCTGAGACAGGAGGATCCCTTGAACCCAATAGTCTGAGGTTGCTGTGAGCTGGGCTGATGCCATGACACTCTAGCAGAGCAAGACACTGTCTCAAAAAAAAAAAAAAAAAAAAGAAAAGAAAATGCTAGAAACTAAAAAGTCACTTCAAGATTCAAAGGAATACACCCTGAATGGTGGAACTTTAGGCATTTCATGCCTTGAGATGGCAACCAGAGAGATGTTTGGGAAACGCAGTCCCGTACCCTGTATAGTTGCCCACTAATAAGCCTCAGGGTTGGCGCTATTGAAAATTCTCTCTAGAGACAGTTAAATCATTTTAATGTTTGGTATGTCATTCCATCCATATGAAAGATTTCATGCAGAATATACAGTAGACTCGCTGTAAGTGGAGGACTACAGGACTATAGCAAACTGGTCAACATACAGAGGTGGCACCAAAGGAACTTCCATTGAGTACATGTTGTGCTCATGTACATGTTGTACATGTCTGGTCTATAAAAATTAGGTCAACTTAAGGAGGTGGTCAGTGTCGGGAGGTGGTCAGCTATGAGGGGATCTATTGTGTATGAACATGATCTGCATATTTTACTTAATTGCTGCTTCAGTAAACCTGATCTCCAAATTTATAGACAATAAAGTTAAATGTTTAAACTGAAATAGAATTTCTTCTACAAATGTAGACCACTGCTAATTTTTCATAAAAAAAAATCGGTGTGATATCTGAATCACATTTTTCTCACTCACTTTCTGTATCTACTCAGTTCCAAGGTCGTGGATTATTCACTCATTAATATTTCCTTAATGCCCAACTTCTGCCAAGCTCAGCCCTAGTTGCCAGGGTGACGGCAGTAAAGTGACAGACAGATCCTTGTTCTAATGGGCCTTACATTCTTATTACCATGGAAAATAAGGAACTTAACTATATTCCGTTCAAGTGTAAATTTACAATAGAAAAATATAGGAAAAACACCAATAAAATTCAAGTGGACTCTTTTTTGAACCCCTTAGAAACTTCTTGCTGTTTGAAAAGCTGTCACATCAAGTGACTCAGAATGGAATCAATGGCAGGTTATTTTTGTACAATTGCACAAGATTATGCAGAATAAAACATCATCAATGAATAACATCATCTCATCAAGGAATAATTCTTTATTTAAGGACTATACGGGTTAATTTTGTGTGTCAACCTTACTCAGGCACAATACTCAGATATTTGGTCAAATATTACTCTAGAGAAGTGTTTTTCAACCTTTTTTTATCTCATGGAACACTTGAACCTATAGTTAAATTCCTGTGACACAAATTATGTTTATCAAAAAAGAGTGAAAAAAAAAAAAAAGAATATACTTACTTTGCTTGAAACTTCTTTCCAAAATAATTTAATTAATGATCTTTAAATTTTTCAAGGCCAGGTGCAGTGGCTCATACCTGTAATCCCAGCACTCTGGGAGGCCAAGGTGGGTGGACTGCTTGAGCTCATGAGTTCAAGAGCAGCCTGAGCAAAAAAAAAAGCAAGACCCTGTCTCTACTAAAAATAGAAAAAAACTGAGGCAAGAGGATTGCTTGAACCCACGTTGGAGGTTGCTGTGAGCTGTGATGTCATAGCACTCCACCCAGGGTGACAGCTTGAGACTCTGTCTCAAAAAAAAAAAAAGAAAAAAAGGTGTTTTTCATAGCGCACTTAAGATTCTCTCATGACACACCAGTGTGCCATGGCGCACTGATTAAAAATCACTGCTCTAGATGTTTCTGTGAAGGTATTCTTGATAGACATTATATTTAAATCAGTAGACTTCTAGTAAAGCAGATCAACGACCATAAAGTAGGCCGACGTCATGCAGCAGGTAAAGGCCCCAGACAGGAGGGAATCTACCAGCAGACACCCTCACACTTGAACTGCAGCGGCACCTCCGCCCTGATCTCCAGCCTGCCAGCCTACTCTGTAGATTTCAGACACTCCAAAATCACATGAGCTAATTCCTTAAAATCTAATTGGGTATTTATCTATCTGTCACTTATAAGTTCTGTTTCTCTGCAGAACCTTGACTAATCCAAGTGCCTACATAACATTGAGAGATGATATGTCTCTTTGCCATGCAGAGTTTATTTCAAGACTTTAAAGAAATGTGTACAAACAAGGAGAAGAAAAACATGAGCTTGATGAAGCATCTCCACAAACGGATTACTGAGTCTTCATACAACTTCAAATTTATTGCTATCATCACCAATGGAGGAATCAGAGGCTCAGAGAATTTGAATAACTTGCGCATCTAATAATCAATGAGAAAACTAGTAAATTGTTTAAACAGAAATTTGAAATCGTATTTTTAATCTTTTATTTTGGAAATTTAAAGCATTAGAAAAATATAATGAGTTCTACCCATTACCTAGATTTAGCAATTAATATTCAACATGTGACTTCATATTTTTTTCTTTGTTTTGTGGGGTTTTTCGCTGAAAATATTTTATCTGATAGATATGTCATTTTACCCTTAACTATTTAGAATGGATCTCTGAAAAATAAAAACACTTTCTAACATAACTATAGTAGCATCATAATACCAAACCTAATTAGTAATCATTCTCTTCTCATCAATTAATACCCAAATTTCCCTAATTGCACCAAAATAGTCTTTGATAGCTAGCTGTTCAAATCAAAATCCAATACAGAATTATTTCTTAAATTTGGTTGTTAAAAAAATGAAAGTTTTATTTTAATCTAGAACAGTGCTCCTCTCCCCTGTGAATCAGTCTTGATGTTGATTTACTGAAGTGATCAGCTGTCCTGTTGATATTCTACATTCTAGAATTGCCTCTTATCTCTAGGTGCTATTTAACTTTCTCCTCTATACCCTCATTTCCAGTAAACTGAAAGTTAGCTTTTAAAACTTGATTATGTTCAGGTTCAACATGTTCTTTCTCTATCACCCACACTTTTCTGTAGAGAAATCTTGCCAATAACAATTATCCATTTAGCTTTATCAGTGATTTATTTGGTTTAGAAGGTGGAGAAACCAGGAAATATAATAATAATTACTATTAATAAAGACTTTGCACGTCTACGGCAGACTTTAGTGCTTATGGAGTCATTGCTTTACCTGCAATGCTGGGTAGCCTATTGACTACTTTAAGACTATTTATATCCTTATTGCTTTATGTAATAAAGGAATAGGCTCCTCTTATGAGAATAAAAACAAATGCTATTAATCTGCCACCAGAAGGAACTTTGGTCCGTTTTCAAACATCCATGATAGGTCCGCACAGCTGCAGGCTCGGCCCTCTTCGCTGACCATCAGCTGCGTGGGTTAGAGGCGTCTGTAGCTACAGAATACTGTGGACCCCGTAAGGCAGTGGTTCTCAACCTTCCTAATGCCGCGACCCTTTAATATAGTTCCTGTGGGTCACAAGCCACAGGTTCAGAACTGCTGCTGTAAGGGATTAAAACTCTTGGCCTGGTTTTATTATAACTATTCTACAACCCAGCTGAGCTGACCACAATTTACAAAGAATTGACAAAAAAATGCATATAATTTCTGAAATTTAAGAATTTGGCCTTTCTTATCTTTCTCCTCAATCACACCTCTTTGTTTTCTTTTTTATGGAAGTAAATTCTCTAATTTTACTTTTAAAGAGTGAGTGAGGATGTGATGGAAGATACTTGTTCTGGGCTTAATTCAAAAGATTGCATTTTGTTGGCAGTTCCAAAATCAAGAGAGGAGGATATGCCACAGGAGAAAAATTACGTAGCTCTTGAAAACAGTTGCAAGCTCCTTTTGCCGACAACTGCTCAAAAGCAGTACATGTGGGAATGCCTGGTGCAGTCCAGTGAATACTTGGCTTAGCTCCCGCTAAGTGAAGGGCACTTTGTTAGGGGCTCTGTGGGCACTACAAAAAGAGTTCCAATTTTGTAACAATGCTAGCCTGATTCACTGTAAGAGCAAGGGTGAAGGAGAAATAAGATGATATATACACCAGGCCCAGCACTGCCTGAAGCTGTCTTAGTGGGCAGAGAAGTTCTTGTTTGGTGCCTTGAAGTCAACAAAGCAGCTTCCAGCATTTTTTGCCTTTGTATTTCTTCCGGTTCTCAAAACTCTAAGGGCAGGAAGGTCATGTGGAGGGATGGTTGCCATCATGGAACACAGCACAGAGTGAGCTCCCACTGTGGGAGGGGTACAGTGAGGTGCTGCCAGGAGACTGTGGGGGCACCGTAGGCTGCAGAGTCCGGAAGGTTCTGGGCACATCTGGTCGCCCTCTGGTCGCACAACAGGGAGCTAGGTTAGCATGATCTCCATTTTATAGAAGAAGAATCTAAAGTCCTTTTTGTCAGCTATGAACCTGGCAGGTAAGAACCTTGCTAATTATTTGTTTTTTTAATTAATGGAAATAGGAAGTTAAGTTCCCACGCAAGCAGGTGGTAGAGACAGGGTTAGGGCCCAGCTGCTTTTTAGCCCCGTTCCATGAGTTCTGTGTTTATGGGCAGATTAGTAGGCTGCTTATCTTATTTAAATAGCATATAGCCCAGCCCCACTCATTCAGGAGAGGGTTCTTAGGCAAAGCTTTCAATCAACAGCAAGACAGGTAAACCTAGGGCCCTTCCTGGGAATTATTCTCCCTCCCTTGAGTTAGGAGCCCACCCATACATGATTGATTCAGTTCAGATAATGTGTCTCTTGCTTCAACCTTGCCGGAAAGATCAACATCATTGTTCTTCAACTTTTTAAAAGCCATGATTTCTTTACTCCACCCCTGAAAGGAAGGGGAGAGGTTCAGAAAAACCACATCCTAAACATAGCTGTCTTTGCCATCTATTCTACATTCTTGGTGTGATGTTGTCACCACTGTTGCTGATTACAGGAGGAGGAGGGCTTGGACGTGAGGCCCCGGTCATATCCCGAGAGCCCCTCTCCAGCCTGGCTACATACCCGTCGTCCATCCAGCAGAGTCCGGAGGGATCTGAGACACAGCCCTCCTGGTCTGCTGCTTTCTTCCCTCTCAGTACAAAGGTGTCTTCCTGGGAAACAACTGTAGATTCTCACTACATGGAATTTTGAAAATCTCTTTCAAGGCGCCAACACTTACATTTTAAAAACCATTTCATTGAATTCTAATATATGTTCTATTTACAAAGAGATTTGAGAAGAAGAAATTGGTATTTAATGCCAATCTGTGAGATTAGTAAATGTTTTCACCACAAGCTTTGTATATGTCAGGGGTCCTCAAGGTGTGATTTTTCAGACCCACAGCTCCTGCAACACCTGGGAACTTGTCAGGATGCAAATTCTCAGCCTCACACCAGCCTTGTGGAACCAGAGATTCTGGAGGCGGGGCCCAGTAGTTGTGTGAGTGTGTTTTGAAACACACTCTATTGCCCCAGGCCAGGGTGCAGTGTCGTCAGCCTATCTCATGGCAACCTCACATTCCTGGGCTCAAGTGATCCTCCTGCCTCAACCTCCCGAGTAGCTAGGACTAAAGGTGCCTGAGAGAACACCCAGCTAAGTTTTCCATTTTAATTTTTTTTCATCTTTTTTTTTTTTTTTTTTGAGGCAGAGTTTCACTATGTTGCCCTTGGTAGAGTGCTATGGTGTCACAGCTCACAGCAACCTCAAACTCTTGGGCTTAAGTGATTCTCTTGCCTCAGCCTCCCGAGTAGCTGGGACTACAGGCACCCACCACAATGCTCGGCTATTTTTTCTTAATGTAGTTGTCGTTGTTGTTTAGCAGGCCCAGGCCAGGCTTGAATCCACCAATCCCAGTGTATGTGGCTGGTGCCGTAACCACTGAGCTAAGGGCGACGCACCAATTTTTCTACTTTTAGTAGAGATGGGGTCTCTTGCTCAGGCTGGTCTCGAACTCCTGAGCTCAAGGGATCATCACACCTCAGCCTCCCAGAGTGCTAGAATTACAGATGTGAGCTACCGTGCTTAGCCAGCAATCTATGTTTTTAAAAGCCCTCCAGGGAGTAGAATTATAGTCATCAGAGGCTGGGAGGAGAGGTTGGTTAATGGGTATAAGCATTCAGTTTAGATGGAAGGAATATGTTCTAGTGTTCAGTAGTACAATAGAGTGACTACAGTTAACAATAATTTATTGCATATTTCAAAATAGAAGAGGATTTAAAATGCTGCCAACACAAAGAAATGATAAATGCCTGAAGGGATGGACATCCTAAACACCCGATTTGATCATTACACACTGTATGTAGGTATCAAAATATCACCTATGTCCTATAAACATGTACAATCAATATGTATCAGTACCTGTAAAGCATTCCAGGGAATTTGAGAGTGCTGCTGTTTGGGAAGCACTGCTGTATGTATCATGCAGCTTGTTCAGTGGGCAGCTCAGCTCCCTAACCCAAGAGAGTGGATTGAATTCACAGTAAATGAAAGCATGCTAATTATATAATTTTCCCAATGTAATTGATAGTTGTGCGGATATGATACTTGTCCTTAAATAAACATCATCTCTTTAGTCATCAAATGCAACCTCAGTAAACATGCTACAGAAATTGTTCACATATCCTTGCACTAGTCCCCTAGACAAAGGCAGGCAAATATTAGTGGCAGAGCAGCTATGGACAGACCTCAGGGAAGAGCAAGCAGCGAGCTCCAGTTCACACTTGCTAGTTGCAAGAACAGATTTGCAGAGCAACACCAGGTGCACCATTTCAAGAGACTTCACGAGGAGGTGCGACTGCATGTCCCTGCTGGAGGGTTAGCTGAAATGAACTCAGAGAAAATCTGTTCATCCTGTTAAACCGGGAATCCCGGTGGGCATGCCTACAGACAGGCAACTTGCTAGGTCAAGTCCACTGAGGAAAAGATCTGTAAATTAGCTATTATGGAAATGGCTACACAGAATAAAAGGGGAGGGTCGCATTAAATATGCATACATATAAACATATGCACACAAATGAGTTCATGTGCCCTCACAGAGACTGAAAGTAACTTCGAAATGAGAATCATTTAAAATTCAAGGCTTCTTTTGAACAGAGTATTCCTGCCTCCCCAGATTAAGACCTCTGAGTTTCCTCTTCCCTTCTCTGTTGCCTAAGTTCCTATTTAAAAATGTTTGTATCTACTGTAAAATAGAGAACAAACTTTAAAACTTCTGACTGAGGCAGAAATCCTGGTTTGGGTTCTGAACCTGCCCCAGACTACTCACACAGCTTGACGGAAGTTTCTATACCGGTGGGGTGGGACTGGCACCTGCCCTTTGATCTCATAGGACTTTTGATTAATAAATGAGATAGCTTCTAAAAAGGGCTTATAAAGGGCAAAGAAAGTATTATTTTATTAGGTGCCATTCTGAACTTGGCCATTCTGAACTCCTACGGTCACATTTATTACATGTTCTCTGCAGTTAGCGCCTGGTAATAGAGGTACTGAGGCAGCAGAGCAGTGGCCGAGCAGCTGTCCCACTAACCCGGCTGCAGATCCCTGTCATCTGAGTCACTCTGTGACCCATTGTCACAGTACCGTCACTCCGTAAACACTGGCAGTGGGAACAGAAACAGGAAATGAAATACGCTGGCATTAACCGAGCACTTTCTGTGCACGTCAGGGGCCAGTCACTGTCTCCCTAACCAGGTTGCCTCACTATGGTGGTGCTCCCAGTAATCGCAGTATTCCTGTTGCACAGCTGAGAAAAATAAACTCAATCCTGACCATTTAAGTAAGTGTGGAGTAGTGATTGGAAACGGGCCTTTCTAGCTCTGGCTACCCCGTTTTGCTCCTGTGGGCCCCCACACCCGGCGTAGGGCAGACAACCAACACTAGCTGGGGCATCCTTCACAGTGGCCCTCAGGGCGTTCCGTGGATGTGTCCTATTTGCTCAACAGAATCAAGCTGGGACTCTTTGGTAACCTCCTTCTCCCCTGTTGAGAAATGTCAGCACCTATGACTCCAGAAAACTGTATAATTTCTGCTGCTTTTCTGTTGACATCTGAACTTGTCATTTGGGGGGAACCCGAAGGGTTGACATTTTCCGTGTCTTGTTTGTGGAGAGAGGCAGGAGCACGAGACAGTTCCTTTATGCACCCAGACAATAGCTCCCGGAGGAGTTACCAATGGCAGCTGCATTTCGTGGTCTAGATGAGATGGCCAGCCAGGCCCCAGGCCAGTCACAAGTGGTCTCCCCACTTTGGTTTCCACATCTGTAAACAGGGACAACTGCAGTCCTTGCCTCACCAGTGTACAGTTGTTTTGTTATTAACCAATGACCTCGGCCCCACAGGCTTTCAGGAGAATCTCAGGAGACAACTGAAGGTCGGGACAGTCAATACCAGTAGGCCCACTTGTCTCCAACAACTGTGGGTTTTTTTGTTTGTTTGATGGAGGTTTTTTTGGTTGGTTTGTTTTTTGAGACAGTTTTGTTCTGTTACCAGGGCTAAAGTGCCGTGGCCTTAGTTCACAGCAACCTCAAACTCCTGGGCTCAAGTGATCCTCCTGCCTCAGCCTCCTGAGTAGCTGGGACTGTGGGCATGAGCCATCATGCCCAGCCCCAGAAACTGTGTTTGAGCTGACCTAGGGCTTAGGCAGAGAGGGTGGGGAGCCAGAGGCAAGACTCTGCGCCACTTGGGAGCCTGCAAATGGATGGAGTGGGATAGGTCATGTAATCTCTGATGTTTTGTGCTCATAAACCCACCACCTGCACGTGGCTGGGGCAAGCGCCAAAGCCTCCCCTTCAATTTCATTTCCCTGGCACAGGGCAGACCCAGCAAACTGATGCCTGCTCCCAGGGGCTCAACTTTCACAAAAGACAATATGCTTCTCTTCAGACCTTGGACAAAGGGTTTTGTCTGTCCTGTCTTTTCAGATTCACCCTGTGTGTTCCCAGAGCACCCTCTGCTACCTAATGTCTTTTGTTACAATTTTCTTTCTTACCATTGTCTTTAGAGTGTGAACTCAATTTTTTCACATATGGAAGGCACTCAGCAAACATTTTTCTGCACTGATGAACAATACTTATGTAATAAGCCTGTGTCTTTGTACACTGCCTACATCAGAGGCCAGGACTTCCTAAAAATTGAGGTAGAGATGAAGGTTTATTTGCCCTTCTATATCCACATTGAGCACTGGGGCTATTTAACATGATTTAACATGAGTGGTGATAAACTCTGTTCTGAAAAGATGAATGAGGTCCCCAGCATGCTGCCCTGGGTTGGTTTAGGGTGTTTCAGAGCCTGAGTCCAGAGGCCTGCAGAGACCCAAGACACAGGGTCCTTGAGAACTGCATTACAAAGTCAAGGACACTGGCGAATGGATCAGATGCCCAGAGCTAAGTATGAAAGAAAGACTCTAGGCAGCACCTGTGGCTCAAGGAGTAGGGTGCTGGCCCCATATACAGGGGGTGGCTGGTTCAAACCCAGCCCTGGCCAAAAACTGCAAAAAAAAAAAAAAAAGAAAGAAAGAAAGAAAGACTCCAGGTGCGAATTACGGGGACAGAGACCAGGGAGGCAATGTGGCAGTGGAGCTTCAAGCAGAGAGGAGGCCGCGCCAGGAGGAACTCATGTGTCAGGAGGGGCCATAGCTTCAAGCTTTCCTGGATGGGACCCAGGGAGGCTTTAACCCAGCTCGGCTCCCTAACACGCTAGCTGCACATAACAGTTACACCCCAGCAGTTGCCAGATGTGCTTTTCAGCTGGACTGACTGTGAACGGCCTGCCCTGTCCGTCCCTGAGATGGACACAGCTCAGCAGAGAACCACAGCTAGTAGGGGGAAGCCCTTCGGTGGGGAGGAGGGGGGAGCATGACCATTTGAATTCTTGATCACACACTACACCCCGCTGTGTTCCAAGGGCTGATCTCACTGTCTTCTGTGTTTGTAGGATTAAGGAAAAAGTCTGGTGAGATAACAGGTCGACATGAGCCCCAGGCGGCAGTCAAGCTTGTCCACCATTTCTGTCCAGTTCCTGATTTAACTCCCTCTCACTCTTCATCCAGCTGAAGCCCGCATGGTCTTGGCATTTGCACATAGCTCAGTGTTTGACCTTGACATCTCTGGTGTGGATGCACACTGTGTGCACCTGGACTTCCCAGCCTTGGGTCTTTTGGAGAAGTATGCTTATCTGCAGTGAAACTTTTTCATCTTCTCCAACTGAAACTCTATATCCATTAACCACTAGCCTCCCATTATCCACTTCCCCAGCCCTTGGCAGCCATCATTCTTTCTAAAGACAGAAAGAACGACACTCCAGGTACCTAACGTGAGGGGGGTCACATGCTATTGTCCTTCTGTGGCCGACTATTTCACTTGGCATTATGCCCTCAAAGTTCATCCATGATGTGTCATTTTTTGTTTGTTTGTTTGTTTGTTTTTTCTTTTTAAGACTGAGTCATATTCCATTGTATGGACCACATTTTGCTTATCCATCCATCCATCAACAGACACGTGGACCCTTTCCACTTTTGGCTACAGTGAATAATGCTGTGAACATGGGTGTGCAAATAAATGTTCAGTTTCCTGCTTTCAGTTCTTCTGAGCATGTACCCAGCAGTGAACTTGCTGGATCATAATGGTATTTCCATCTTTTGAGGAACCACCTGGCTGTCTTCCACAGCAACTATGCCATTTTATATTCCCACGAGTAGTGCACAAATGTTTGGATTTTTCCATGTCATTACCAGCACTTGTTCCTTTGTGTGTTTTTTATGAGCGCCGCCCTACTGAGTGAAAGTATGAATAGACATCTCACTGTGCTTTTGATTTGCTTTTCCCTGATAATCGGTGATATTTCACATCGCTTCATGTGCTTTTTGGCCATTTGTGTATCTTCTTTGGAGAAATGCTTATTCAAACACTTTTGCCCATTAAAAATGTAAAACAAATTTTACTAGCATTCAAAGGAACTCAATTCTTAAAGGGAACATTTTCATCTTAACACAGGCGAATGTCCTTTATCGACTCACCTTGACTTGTGGAATATTGAGGAAAATATGAAGAAATTGTAATAACTCATATAACATGCATATATATACAAGAATGTATAAGTACTATATTTATTCCGTGTGTATGTTGAATATTTAACACGGGCAACTGACAAATGACCAAATCTTAAAAACAACATTCAGCCAAGACTGGGAGAAATCCAGATTCAGTCAAATCTGATGCAGAAGCTGAATATTATATCACAGGTTAAGCTGCTGAAGCACAAAAGTAAGTGGCATGTTATCAAAAAATTTAATTATGATTATAATTTTACCCTTACATATTTTAGTTACCAGTGTTTTAAAGTTTGACATTATAGTGTAAGAGCAAAATCTGTCAAAGTTGTCAGCTGTGAGGTTCATTCCATAGTCAAAAGTCATTTCACAAGACTAAATTTTCACTGGCACATTGGACAATGGCATTCATCTTTTGTGTAAAATAGAATATAATTCAGGAAAATGATTTTAGTACCATATTTTCTCAAAGAAACTACATGCCAGGACAGGGAAAACTCAAAAGTACCTTTTATCTTCCATTATCAAAAACTGATTGGCAGAACACAGCCAACATTTTGACACCTTTTTTTTGAGACAGAATCTCACTCTGTCATCCTTGGTAGAGTGCTGTGGCGTCACAGCTCACAGCAACCTCAAACTCTTGAGCTCAAGCAATTCTCTTGCCTCAACCTCCCAGGTAGTTGGGACGACAGGTGCCTGCCACCACGCCTGGCTATTTTTAGAGATGAGGTCTTGCTCTAGCTCAGACTGGTCTCAAACCTGTGATCTCAGGCAATCCACTCGCCTTGGCCTCCCAGAGTGCTGGGATTACAGGTGTGACCCACCACACCTGGCCCACACTTTCTATTTTAATGTTTTGTTTTTATGGATTCAAATCCAGAAGGACAAATTCTTACAACATTATATATTATGAAGTTTATTAGAACGAACAAAATGTCGGAATACCTTATTTTTCCCTAACACTTCTTTTCCTTACTCTTGGTACTTTGTAGTGTATCTATATGGCCCAAGATAGTTCATGATGGATTTACTGTGTGTTATTTTGTATTTTTTTCTTCTTGTAAAATTGGGTGGCAAAATCAACAGTAAGCTTTTACTATCTCTCTCTCATGAGATGTAAAGAATTTCAAATAGGATCTTTTCTTGAAAGACTTTTAGCTTAAAGGGATTTTTTTTTTTTTTTTTTTTTAGAGATAGTTTTCACTTTGTCGCCCTCGGTAGAGTGCCATGGCTCACAGCTCACAGCAACCTCCAGCTCTTGGGCTTAGGCAATTCTCTTGCCTCAGCCTCCGAGCAGCTGGGACTACAGGTGCCCGCCACAGCGCCCAGCTATTTTTTGTTGCAGTTTGGCCTGAGCTGAGTTCGAACCCGCCACCCTCGGTATATGGAGCCGGCGCCCCACTCACTGAGCCACAGGAGCCACCCTAAAGGAAATTTTTTAATATATTAAATCAAATACAGCTTTTACAAATTATTTTGTTAATGATAGAATTGCTAGTATAATAAACAATTCTAAGAAGACTTGAATCGTGATGTTATTACTATTATGTTACTTTATTCAGTAATCAGACTTTTATAATAATTTATTAGCTGCAAAATTATATACTTTTTTATTTCTAGACCTGACTGTGTAAACTGTTACAGCACAACTCTCAGGCCAGGTGCAGCGTCTCACCTGTAATTCCAGCACTTTGGGAGGCTGAGGCAGGTAGATCACCTGAAGACAAGTTTGAGATCAGTCTGGGCAACGTAGTGGGACCTCATCTCTACAAAAAACCTTTTAAAGGTTAGCTGGGTATGGTGGCACATGCCTCTAGTCCCAGCTACTCAGGAGGGCAAGGCGGGAGTGTCACTTAAGCCCAGTAGTTCAAGGTTACAGTGAGCTGTGATTGGACCACTGCACTCTAGCCTGGGTGACAGAGAATCTGTCTCTAAAAATAAATAAATAAATAAATAAACAGGTAGATAAAAATTTTCACAATATTCATTAATATGGAAGCATTTTCCCTGGCAATTATAAACATAAATTTATGTGGAACTTTGACAGAATTTCAACATAGTTTATTAGAAGGAAAAAAATAGGAAGCACATAGAAAGATTTTGCTCCAAGTTACATTTTGAGTACTTACATCGAAAGGATATGTACAGATATTAATAACAAATCTATGGCATGGTTATTCCTATTATTGACCTTGTATCCTGATTAGATATGATGGTAACCTGTGCACACACATGACCCTTGAGCAGCATAATCTCAGAATGGTGCAAATGACATTGAACCGAGCATCAGGCTGTTTGGCCTTCTGAAGGCTACAATCAAAGGTGAAGTTAAATAGCAGATTTTTGATGAACGCCAAGGCTAAAGTCAAATGCCTTGATGTTCCTAATATATGCATTATTTTATTCCTAAAACTACAGAACGGTAAGAATGAGATCACTGTGAGCCTGTGAATCCCAGTCCATCCTAAGTACCATTAAATTTGGGGGCTGTCATTTCCATTTAATAAAGAGCAGTGACAGCTAAGAATGAAAACCCATCAGTGATAAAGTAACTGGAATTCTTCTAGATCTACGAACAGTGCTCCTTACCTCAGTAATTTTGTGTGCTCAGAATGAATGATTATTAAATAAGTTATCTACTAAGTCTCCTTACTGGATCCTCACCATGTGCAAACTGCTACCTCAGCACCTTGTAGGTATTACCTCCTTCAATCTCCACAATCGCCCAATAAGAAAGGTACTTTTATTTTATTATTTTCATTTTACAAATGTGGAAACCAAATCAGAAAGAGAAGAAGCAATTGCCCAAAGGCCACAGATATGAAGTGGCAAAGGAGGGACCCACACCAAAGAGCATTGTATGAGTGGTAGGCAGAATGATACCCCTCAAAGGTGTTCAGGCTGGGTGTGGCGGCTCAGGCCTATCATGCTAGCACTCCTGAAGGATCCTTAAACTCAGGAGTTCCGGACCAACCCAAGCAACAGCAAGACCCTGTCTCTACCAATAAATAGAAAAAAAACTAGCCACCACGGTGGTGCCGTGCACCTGTAGCCTCAGCTACTCAAGAGGCTAAGGCGGGGGTATCTCTGGAGCCCAGGAGTTTGAGATTGCTGTGAGCTATGAATACACCATAGCACTCTAGCCTGGGTGGAAGAATGAGACCCTGTCTCAGGAAAGATGTCCATGAGACATGGACAGAGAACCTGTGGGAGTATGTTACCTAACATGGCAAAAGGGATATTGCAGCTGTGACTCAACTAAGGTTCTTGAAATGGGTAGATTGTCCTAATGTATACAGATAAGCCCAATGTAAATGTAAAGTCCTTAAAAGTGGCAGAGAGTGAAAGAAGGGAGTCACAGGGTGATATGACTATAGAGGAATGGCCAGAGATGCAGGACTGTTGGCTTTGAAGATGTCACAAGCGACCCATGAGTTGAGAAGTGGAGATACCTAGAAGTTGGAAAAGGCAAGAAAGTAGAGTCTCTCTAGCGCTTCCGTGAAGGAACGCAGCCCTGCAGACACTTTAGCCCAGTGAGATCCCTGTCGGACTTCTGACCCACAGAACCGTAAGAAATTTGTATTGTTTCAAGCCGCTGCATTGTGCTAATACAGCATCAATAAAAAGCTCCACATCTTCAACAATAGTTGTGATTACCTGACTTTTAAAATTTTACTGTTCTCATGGGTGTGTTATGGTTTCTTATTACGGCTTTATTTTATTTTATTTAAAAAAAATTCTTATTATTTATTTATTATTTTATTGTATTGTATATTTTTAAAGAGAGAGCTTCACTCTGTCATCCTGGGTAGAGTCCCATGACACCATTGCTCACAGCAACCTCAAACTCTTGGGCTTTAGAAATCCTCTTGCCTCAGCCTTCCAAGTAGCTGGGATTACCGGTGTGCTCACTACACCCATCTAGTTTCTTTTCTGTTTTTAGTGGAGACAGAGTCTCACTCTCGGTCAGGCTGGTCTCCAACTTGTGAGCTCAAGCAATGCACTTGCCTTAGCCTCCCAGAGTGCTAGGATTACAGGCGTGAGCCACTGTGCCTGGCCCCTTCACTCTAGTAATAGTGTCTTTGCATGATGGAACTTTTTAATTTTAATATGGTACAATTTATCTTTTCCCTACTTGGTCACTGTTATATGTTTGAGAAATCACTCCGGGCCCCAAGGTCAAGAAGAAATCCTCCTGTGTTATCTTTTGAAGAATTATTGCGTCTACTTTTCATATTTGCACCTCTATTCATGTGGAACTGGTTTTTATTCATGGTGTGAGGTAGGGATCAATTCTCATTCTTGTTCATATGACACTCCACTTGACCAAGCATTAGCCTTCTCCCAAGGCTCAGTGGTGCTGCTTTTGTCTTTCTCTCACTTCTCTACCTTGCCCCTGTTGTCATAAACAGGTATCCATACATGTGTGGTCCTACTTCTGGACTCCTCATTTTGTTTCACTTGTCTATTTGTTTACAGATAAATAAACCACACTCTCTTTTTGTTGTTGTTGTTTTTTACCCGCTGTCTTAATTATTATAGATTTAACGGAAGTCTACATGTCCAATAGGGTAAGTTCCTCCTGATTTGTTGTTGTTTGAAATTATTGGCTATTTTTGCCTTGGCCCTTGGTATTTTCACATGTACCCTTAGATAGTAAGATTTTGAGTGAGAATGAATTGACTCTATAAATTAATTTGGAGTACAATTGGTATCTTTACAAAATTGAGCTTTCTGGGCAGTGCCCATGGTTCAGTGGGTAGGGTGCTGGCCACATACACCCAAACTGGCAGGTTTTAACCCAGCCCAGGCCAGCTGAATAACAGTGACAACTGCAACAACAACAACAAAAAAATAGCCGGGCATTGTGATGGGCAGCTGTAGTCCAGCTACTTGGGAGGCTGAGGCAGATAATTGCTTAAGCCCAAGAGTGTGAGGAGTGATGCCATGGCATTCTACAGAGGGCAACATAATGAGTCTCAAAAAAAAAAAAAAAAGAAAATTAAGCTTTCTAATCCTTGGCCTTGATGTAGAATTTAATTTTCTTCAGAATTTAGTAAGTTAATTTCTCTTAATAATGTTTTGTCCCTTTCTATGTAATGGTCCTTTATATCTGTTATTAGATTCATTTTGAGGAGTAAATGCTGTTTAATAACATTACTTTAAAAAATTCTATTAATAATTATTGAGTGCCTATATAATAAACATGGACTTGACCTTGTGTCCAGTGGCTTTGCTAAATTTACTTTTTAATTTTGAGAGTTTATTTGTAGATTCTTGCACTTTCCACCTATACGATCATGTGGCTTGAAAGAGGCATCTTTTACATGAAAAGGTGTAGAGAACTCAGAACCCTTGTACGTCACCCATGGGAATGAAAAAGGTGTGGCTGCTTCGGACAACAGTTGGTGGATCCTCAAAATAGTGAAGACAGGGTTAACATAAGACCCAGCAATTCCACACATAGGCATGTACCCAAGAGAACTCAAAGCATACATCCACACAAAAATTTGTAGATTATGCTTCATAGCCACATTTTCATAACAGCTAAAAAGCAGCAGCAATCCAAATGTCCGTCAGTTGAAGAATGGATAAATAAAATGTGATATACAATGGAAGATTATTCATTAATAGACAGAATGAAGAAAAGGAATAAATGCTGATACGTGCTACAACTGAACAATGAAAGCGTCATGCTGTGCAAAAGAAGACGGTTGCAAAGGATTATGTATCATACAAATGCATTTATAGGAAATGTCCAAAATAGGCAAATCCATAGAGCCAGAAAAAGATTGGTGGTTGCCAAGGACTGGGGTTGTGTGGCAAAGAAGAGAGATACTTGTTTCTGTTTGGGGTCACAAGATGGTCTCAAATTAGATGTGACAGTTGCACAATTCAGTGAATATTCCAAAAACTATTATACCCTTTAATGGGTAAATTTTACAGCGTGTGACTTATATCTCAGTAAAGCTGTTTTTAAAAGTTTCTACCTATGACTTTGGAGCTTAAAAAAAAAGCACACTAATATTTTGGGGTTTAATCTCTTAATTTGGGAATTTTGATGATTTTAATTTTTTCTTTATATTTTTCTGCATTTTCCAAGAATGGATATTTTTACAGTTGGAAAAATCAGAAAAGAGTAAATGTTACAGAAATGTAGAAGCCCCACCCCCACCCCATATCCTCAAACAGTGTCAACCACAAAACCTCCTAAAAACCAAGAACATTGTTGGAGGGAGAAGTGAGTTGGCACCTCAGTTCCAGACTGTCCACCTGGATGGCCTGGCTTAGGAGTCAAATGTAGCTCAAGAGGCCAAGGGCATCTGGTGGGAGGATGTTCTTAAAGTGCATGCTCAGGATTTTTATAGATTTGTGGCAATTACAATATTACATGAGAAATATAATTTTTATATTTTTGACAAATAAATTGAATTAGGCTATTAAAAAGTTGCCATTCTGGTTTTGAAGTGGTTAAAGCCTTGATCAGGATTTTTGGTGAGAGACACAGTGAAAGTGTGAATCTTAAAATGTTTCAATGACAGGGCAGCGCCTGTGGGTCAGTGAGTAGGACCCTGGCCCCATATACCAAGGGTGGTGGGTTTGAACCTGGCCCCAGCCAAACTACAACAAAAAACAGCTGGGTGTTGTGGTGGGTGCCTGTAGTCCCAGCTACTCGGGAAGCTGAGGCAAGAGAATCACCTAAGTCCAAGAGCTGGAGGTTGCTGTGAGCTATGATGCCACAGCACTCTACTGAGGGTGACAAAGTAAGACTCTGTCTCTAACAAAAAAAAAAAAAAAAAGTTTCATGACAAAATCAGCAGGAAATAGTGATGGCCTAGATGGAATTAGAGATGATACCAAGAACATACCTGCTGAAGGACAAGCAGCTCTCTTGATGCCAGGGAAGTTGGCAGAGGGACCATTTTGATGGAAAAGTCGTGAACATGGTGCTGCACAAGCTCTATTACCATTATTTGGAATCAGGATCCCGATGTTTGAATTCTAAGTTTCCTATTTGCTTCTGACCTTTTCTTAAAATATTTAACTTTTCTGCACTTTGGTTCCTTTTATTTTTTTGAGACAGAGCCTCACTCTGTCTACTTGGGTAGAGTGCTGTGGCATTGCAGCTCACAGCAACCTCAAACTCTTGGGCTCAAGCCATCCTCTGTCTCAGCCTCCTGAGTAGCTGGCTGGGACTACAGGTATGCAACAGTATGCCTGGCTCTTTTTTTCCATTTTTAGTAGAGACAGGGTCTCACTCTTTCTCAGACTGGTTTGGAACTCTTGAGCTCAAGCAATCCACCTGCCCCCACCTCTGAGAGTGCTAGGATTACAGGCATGAACCACTGTGCTTGGCCTTCGTTTATTTTTAAAATGGCAATATCAATACCTACTTCACAGGGCTGTTTTAAGAATTAAGTCAGAAAGTACACAAAAGAAAAATGCCTGGCACATGTATCTCAAAAATATTTTAAATATACCATATTACCGTTGAGGGACCTGGGTGAAGGGGACACAAGACCTCTGGGTATATTTTCTTGCAATGTCCTATAAGTCTGTAATTATTTTAAAATAAGTTTTAAAATGTATTAGCTATCTTGTGTCATTGTGCTAACATGTATAGGTTTGGTTTTTTTTAAAAAACCCAATGAAGAAATCAAGGGCCAGAGACACAGCAATTTTGTTACAAAGAATTACACAGAAGGGAAATTAGAAAGCAAGCAATTTCTTCTGAATCACGAAACCACGGCGGAGCAACGTTAGTGTGAAGGGACGCTGGAACCTACGTGAAGGTTAACCACCAAACTTATCTGGGTTTGAATATGTGGTTTACTGTGTTATTTTCCTGGTTTAACTTGACTCGTCCATTTGGATTCAGAATAATAAATATTGAAACATGTAAAACAGTAAACATTTAAAATAGTAATCATTTCCTCATCACTGTGCCAGACATTGTGGTAGGTGCTTCCACATTGCTTGGGATATGACTGCAGCTAATGCTTTCTGAATTCTACAAGAAGAAAGACTAAGAAAATCAGCCACTGTCGTTTTAATCATTTGCTGTTCACCATTTATACTTTTAAAATGAAACTAAAACACATGGAACAAATTGTATAGGATGTTGTTCCCAAAGCACTGGAGTATGTGACAGGGTCACAGCAGGGCTTCTAGCAGGAGGTGCTATTTTGTGCAGAAGAAACTTGGAGCCGAGGCTGATGACAGTGGGACTCGTGAGCTGTTGCGCCCTGGGGGCCGCAGTTCCTGTAAATGGACAAAGAACGGCCCAAATAGAGATGACTTAGAGGAGCTCAGTTCTGTAGAAATTTTTTTCGCTTGATTCTTTTTCTTTCTTTTCTTCTCTCTCTCTTTTTTTAGAGACAGACTCTCACTTTGTCACCCTTGGTAGAGTGCCGTGGTGTCTCAGTTCACAGCAACCTCAAACTCTTGGGCTCAAGCAATTCTCTTGCCTCAGTCCCCCACGCAGCTGGGAGCACAAGTGCTCACCACAATGCCTGGCTATTTTAGAGACAGGGTCTCACTCTTGCTCAGGCTGGTCTCAAACTCCTGAGTCAAGCAATCCACCCACCTGGGTCTCCCAGAGTGCTGGGATTACAGGTGTGAGCCACCTCACTCAGTCCTCTTTCTTTTTTTTCCTTAAGGAATGGTGTGAGAAAATGTATCTTTAGCTAATATGAGTAAAAAGAGATCAAGTGCCTTTGAAAAACCAAACCAAACCATAAAAGCTCTAGGAGAGAATAAAATTTCACAGTTTGGAATGTCACCTTAACAGAGAGCTTTAAAGGGGATTAGAAGAAGCATAGAGAGAGAAAATGTTACACAAATGTTTATATAAATGCCTAGGAGGCTGTAGGTAAGAGATGGGCAATTAATAAAACAAAAATTGTTCTTACTTGCAGAGCAAAGTCTATGAGGGATAACTCATCAAGCTGCCTCCAAAAAGCCACAGACATTAATAAAATGAGTGTTAAAAATTTGTTTAAAAAGCATTTTTATCATGTATTTCTCCATTTTCACATTCTTTTTTCATCACTTAAAACTTATTATAACGTATAATAAGTCTGTTTTTATACTTTCTGCTTCAGGAATCATCATTCTGAAGAAAAAAGTAAATGGTTCAATCACTGATTCAAAAACTAATAAATGGGAGGGTGTCAATCAATGTCAGGTGGGTCTTTTTTTTTGTTTATCAGCAATATTTTCCTCATGACATTTTTACATTTGCACATATTTGAAGAGTCTGATGCGTTAATTTCCAAGGCTCCTTGGCTGCTAATAGTTTTCGTTATCATTTGAAAGGACTTGTTCTTAAATAGTCAGCCCTTAGTAGCCACATAGTTGGGTGATCCTTGTGATGCTCGCATTTTACAGGTTTCAGGGGCAGAGCAGGATAGCAATTCCGCCCTCAAGTTAAGCTGTGACCACCAGACAACAGACAGCTTCTGTTCTCCACAGGTTACACTGTTAAGTGAAATTGGGATAAAGGTTATGTAGAATGGTAGTTGCTATTCTTTGTTTAATATCACTTTTTATAAGGAGGGAACAGAGTGCAGTTTAGGAACACTGCTTTAAAAACCATGTATCTTTTAGAAAGGAGTAGACAGTAATGGAAATCAAATGTACAAAACATGTCCTTCCGCTGAACCATGGGATTGCCCTTACTGACACATCTAAAAACCCTACTGCTTTAAGGAATCTGTTATAATGTGCAATTTGGTCAACAGGATAACCAAATCCTTAGCTCTTCAACTATATGGAAAAATAACACAGATCTTTCTCCTTTGCTGTCCTTCCCAGAGATAAAATTGAGGCCTTGCAGAGGTGAAGAACCTGCCTTAAAGAAACTGTGGCCTTCCTGGGCCTTAAATGGGGCCTTCTGACTGAATCCAAATTTTACACAACAAATCCTTTTATTAAAAGGGGTGCAGCAGAGAAAGATGAACCTTTTCTTGCCTCCTTTTGTGTTTAAAGAGGATGATCCTGAAATCAGAAGGCTGCAGGGGCAGCTCTCTAGATTCTGTGTTATTGTAGTGAGGTCACCAATTAATATGAAAAGCTGATTTAGCCTTTTCTGCCCAGAATTGCTCAAGTGCTAGGTGTTGACAAGGTAGTAGCACAGCAGGACAAAACTCTCAAGGTTTGAGTCAGTTGGGACTCGTTTGTGCTCATAGTTTGTGGATTTCTAACTCTTTTGTCATTTTGAGAATTAGTGTCAGCTGAATTCACATAAGGGCAGGGAAGCAGAGAAATATGAAAGTTTGGCCTTTAGTTTTAATTATTTTATATTTGAGAAAATGAGACACACACCTCGGAGTTAGCGGCTATTCTGATTATTATTGCTCCAGAGATTTAACACATATCATATAATCTCTGTTCTCTCTTGTAATATCCGAGAGGGAGTTTTCTGGAATAACTATGTGGAACCCACTTTATGACACAGATTTATGAATTCCAGAGGATGGAATTCCTTAGTTTCTGATTCCTGAATGGCATTAACTACACTGTTCTTGGTTAAAACTACAATGTAGAAAGAAACGAACTATTTAGAATTCCCTGTCTTTTCTAAAACGCCAGACCCCCTCCCCCCAAGTGGCATCAATTACACAAGTTGGGGTTTCTTCTCCACTTTTAGGGTACCACCGTTTTGGAGGCGTTGCGTGAGCAGGACTTAAGAGTAACGGAGATGGGTATAGTGATCAGTCAGAAGAACCTGGGTTTGCCCCATTTTGTACTTGGGAACTTGAGCTAACCGCTTAACTCCTTATAACAGTGGTTCTCAACCTTCCTAATACAGTTCCTCATGTTGTGGTGACTCCCAACCATAACATTATTTTCCTTGCTACTTCATAACTGTAATTTTGCTACTGTTATGAATCGTAATGTAAATATTTGATATGCAGGATGGTCTTAGGCGACCCCTGTGAAAGGGTCGTCCGACCCCCAGGTTGAGAACCGCTGCCTTAAAACTACAGGAGTAATGAAATCTGCAACACAGACTTGAGCGCCCCAAGAGCTGCCAAAAGTACTTGAAAGGCAGCAAAGAGCTAATCCCAGGCACTCTTCGCTGAGCTGCAGCTAGATCGCAGCACCGCACTAGGTGCTTCCATTCTTCATTCAGTCCCAGAAACCCCAAGAGGCAGCTAATCTTCCTTCTGCAAATGGGTCACGCAGCTGCTGCGTAAATGGCAGACTCAAGACCTGACCCCAGGCCCGCCACCGCGCTTGCTGGTGAGTTTCCCCCGTTGTGAGGCTCATAGGAAATGTGGGTAAAAACCTGGTGCCTACACCGTAAACGCGCTGATGAGAAAGCTGGCAACACGACTTTGTCACTCCAACTACTCCCCAGCCGCGCTCCGGGCTTTGTTAGCTGACACTTGGCCGAGGCCCCAGGCGGGTGCGGAGGCGGCGCCTCCTCCTACCGGAGGTGGGACCCCGGCCCGGCCGCCCTGGGATCGCCGGCAACGTACGTGCGGGCCTGGGGAGGGGGCGCGGGCGGCGGCGACGAGGCGGTGGGCGAGGCCGGTGACCCAATAAAGCGGCCGGGCCGCGGGAGGCCCCGCCCGGCCGGGTTCCGGCACACGCCGCGGGGTCCCGGCCGGCGGCAGCTTGCGCGGCCCCGCTCGCAGCGCTCGGCGTGAGGGCGCCTCCGGCCGAGGGTGTGAGCGCGCGCCGCCGGGCCGGGCCGGGCCAGGCCGCGAGCGGGGCAGGCGGGAGGCAGGAGCGCCGGCCGCTCCCGAGCCGCGCGGAGAGGCGGGCGGGCGGGCGGGCGGGGCGGGGCGCGGCCTGGGGCCCCGGCGTCCGGGAGCCGCGCCGCCCGCGGCAGGTCCGGGCTCTGTGCCCGCCCCGCGCGCGCGCCCCCGCCGGCCCGGGCCTCCTCCTCGCCGCCCCTCCCGCGCGCGTCCACCGGCTCCCCGGCTCGCGCCGCTCCATGTAGCCCCGGATCCCCGGGAGGCCGCGGAGGAGGGGCGACCACAAGATGGCGGGTACGTGGCTCCCGGTGCTGCGGGGGGCGGCGGCGGCTCCTCTCCGCGCCCGCCCGCCCTCCGCCGCCGCCCGAGGCCGACGGGGGGTCCCGACGCGGGGAGGCGCCGCGGGGCCGGGAGGGCGGGCGGCGGGGACGTCGCGCCGGGCCCGCGGGCGCTGACCGGGCCTTTTTCTCTCCCCTCGGCGCAGACCTCTCGCTGCTCCAGGAGGACCTGCAGGAGGACGCGGACGGATGTGAGTGAGGCGGCCGCGCCGGGGCCGGGGCCGGGGCCGGGGCCGGGGCCGGGGCGGGGGAGCGGCCGGGCGGGGCGGGCGGCGGCGGCCTGGGCCCGCCTGCGGGGGACGGGTGGGCGCGGGCGGCCGGCGCGGGCCGGAGGGGCGGGCGCGGGCGTGGGGATCGCGCGGCCGCGAGGAAACGGCGCGCCCGGCTCGGCGGGGAGGGAGGCGCCCGCGTAACGCCCGAGTCGGGGCTCCGCCGCGCGCGCGCCGCTCCTAGCGCCCCCAAATCGCCTGCGGGCTCGAGAGTGGCTGCGACGTGTGTTTTGGAGGGAGAGAGCGGTGGGACTGAAAGCCGAGATGGGAATGTGGGGCGTGCTTGTCCCCTGCGAGCGCCTTCCGCCGCCTGCCCCCATCACTTCCGCGGAAGGCGGCGGCGCCGCGGAGGGAGGTGTGTTTCCTCCGAGCGGGTCTCCGGTCAGCTGCGGCCGCGGCGCGGGTTCTCGGCCCGGGGCCGCCGCCCTGCTCGGCCGACCCGGTTTGAGCGTATGGCGATGGCTAACCTGTGATTCTCCTTTGGTTCTTAGCCGTCCTTAGAGTGCCCCGGTGTGGTTCGTGGATTCCGGGAAGGTTAGTTAGAAGGTGCGGCCTGGGCAGGAATGACTTACTAGGTTTAGAGAACATAGTGCTTACTAAATGCAAACGCTCAAAAATCATCCCGCCCTCCTAAATGTTACAATTGCACCTTCCCTTTGAAATATTGAAGCTTTTAAAAGAGTTGGTTTATTTTAAAAAAGGCAAACTTTCTGACGTTACCGGATAGTGATAGAAAGGGATTGATATTTAGGAAGGAATTTTTAGTTTTCCCATAGGCTTGTTCTAAGCATCAGAAAACAAATAATTTGGGTCGATGGCAGAAAAGAAAGAGTTAAGCACATTTGTATTGAAAGAAGTCAGAAATTGCGGTTAACTTGAAATAATTTCTGTTCGTGCTGTTCCAAAAAGAGTAACCAATCAGAAAATTCCTAGGTTTTAAAAGGCATTTTAATTGAAGAATGTGCAGAATATACTAGGTGTAGATTAGAGGATGCCTAAGGGGACCAAGAAGTTGTTCCGAGTTGAGAGAATAACCGTGTCAGAATTTCAGCCAGCAGCAGAGACTGAGTATGTCTAATACCTGTGCAAGTCACTCAGAGGTGGCAGCAGTTTGAAGTTGCTCTTTTCAGTACTGTGCAGTAGTTAATTATTAGTACTGTCTAACGTGGTTCCCTGGCCCAAATTAAACTTAATTTTTAGATTCCAGATTGTTCTGAGTACAGTAGGAGGGATTTACTATTTAGAAGAATTATCTAAAAGGAGTAATTATTTTTAAAGTAAATGAATCAAATACAAGCTTACTAAGTCTTTGTGGGGGAGGGTTATAAAATCTCTCCCTTTTAAGTAAAGGGAGCAATCCTGATACAGGAAAGGACAGCTTTTATCTCTCATTTTACCTTAGGCCTGTTATTTGCCTAATAGTATGTTTAAAATATTAGGAAAGCTATTGATTTCAGATTTTTTGTTGTTGTTGCAGTTTTTGGCTGGGGCCGGTTTGAACCCACCACTTCTAGTATATGGGGCTGGTGCCCTACTCCTTGAGCCACAGGCACCTCCAGATTTCAGATCTTTTTCAAAGTTAGGATTGGAGAGAGAGAGTTCTGATTATGTTTTTCTCAAGACAAGAGCTTCCTTCTGTTTAAGACATTGTGAATAGGACATTTATTTAGCAAGTATTTATAACTATCCCGAGCAAGAACTGAGTATTCAGTTTTCAGTGAAGTCACACACTCCTGAGGAATGTGCTGCGGCTGTGTCAGGTTTCTTCACTGACCCTGGAGGAGCAGTCTAGAGGGGAGGGCTTCAAGACTGCCCAGTACCAGGATGTAGCAGTGGAAAAGATGAGCACAACCCCTGCCCTCTAGTGGTTTACAAGCCATTTTAAGATGAGTGTGTTATTTAGTAGAAGAGGCAATATAGTGCCATAATTATTAATAACAACACTGGACTGTTAAGAATGATAGAGGAATTAAAGAAAACAACAGAGATTAGAGCCTGACTGCTAGTCTTATAGTGTCACTTTAGGCAGACTGGGGCAATCCACATAGCCCCTCTGTGCCTAAGTTTTGCCATTTGTAAATAGGCATAATAAGTAATACCTACCCTGTAGAATCAATGCCTGTGAAGCACTTAGAACAATGCCTGGTAAAAGATAATTATGTCTGCTGTTAGAGCAGAGCACAGGGAAGCTTAAAAGAACATCAACAAGGAGATACTGATGTTGAATGTTACAGAATTGAAAAAATTTGGTGGAAGACTTTGTTAGAGAGTAATTGCTTATTTTTCTCAGTTGCTAAAGTTGTTACAATACAGTACAGTAAAGTACATTTACTCACAATATTCAGGAAAGCAGAATGACATATGGCCAGTTGAAGCGCCACTTGCCAGCCATCTCTTGTGAAGGGGAAAGAATGAGGAAGAAGTCTGGCCATAGTGCCTATGGAGACAGCATGATGGTTGGTAGGAGAGGCTGGAGAAGGAGGACCAGAGCTGACAGGGAGAGTGGAGCTTGGGCTGCTCTTTCTAGACTGTTTCTTATGTGCACGAGATTCTGTCTTCAGCCGTGTATGGAAGCCACTTTCCAGAGTAGTTGTAAATGAGGCTTGTCACTTTAGGCCTCATTTACAACTACTCTGGCGCTTGGAATGGGAAGAAATTCTTTTCTGGTTAAGCTCTGCAATCTTTATTGCATTTCCTAAATGCAGAACCTTGATTACTACAGAAGAAAGAGTAGGTTCTGGGAGAAGGTGATCTGCAGCTGTGGAGACAAGGGGAGGGTTGAGGTAGGGTCTAGATCTTGTAACGGGGGCATTGCCACAACTTGATAAGAGTCTGAGGTCTTTTGATTTGATTTGTTTTAAGCCCCCAGAGTTTCTATACAGAGGCCATAGAGTGGGGGAAAGGATTGGTTAGAAACTGAGGAGTTAACTTGAAAAAAAAATCCTAATGGGGGAGAATGGGTATATTACATGTATATAGCAACAGGTTACAAAGGTAAGTAAATAAAATTTGTATCAGGTACTACTAAAATGAAGTTTAGGGGTGGCGCCCGTGGCCAAGTGAGTAGGGTACCAGCCCCATATACCAAGGGTGGTGGGTTCAGACCCAGCCCTGGTTGAACTGCAACCAAAAAATAGCCAGGCGTTGTGGCGGGCGCCTGTAGTCCTAGCTGCTCAGGAGGCTGAGGCAAGAGAATCGTCTAAGCCCAAGAGCTGGAGGTTGCTGTGAGCTGTGACACCATGGTACTCTACTGAGGGCGACAAAGTGAGACTCTGTCTCTAAAAAAAAAAAAAAAAAAAATGAAGTTTAGGAAAATAAGGCAATAAAAATGATATATTTTTTAAAGTTTAAAAGTGGTATTTTCAATACCAAAGTATACTTTGAATTTCAAAATGAAAGCAAACCAGTGACTCCATTTGAATACAGGTTATCTCAGCAGATTTCAGAGTTGGGTAATTCCTTTTAATTTTTACATCTAATTCTGTTCCTTGAATAATGGGAAGCAATACAAAACTATAGACTTTCTAGGAGAAAGTTATTTCAAATTTTCATTGTTAGTTTCCCAAAGATGCAGTTTTGATTTACATAAATCCAAGGTGCTAGATTTCTAAAATGGGTGAGATAGGACTTAAGATGCAGTAAAATTTGATGAGCTAATGCTTATAAAAATAATTTCATATAAACTTTTATCAAAGTAATATGTTGAAGATTTTTTAAAAGAATGGCTACGTAACACCTAATAGTTTGTGGTAGCTTTCACACACAGATTATTTGTCACAGCAGTCCTGTGATGTTGATGTGTAGGCTGTGGTATTCTACTATTAATGTTAACTGATGCCCAAATGAACTAAATTATTTTCTCAAGGAACAAAACTCCTAAGTTCAGACAGAATTTTAAGTTAGGTCTTCTGATTCTAAAATTATATTTCAAACATTGTCTTTTCTTAAATTGCCCAATTTAAAACATTGATCAGCCTGAATTTGTTTTTTTTTTTTTTGAACCATGTCTCTTGCTGCTGCCCCAGCTGGAGTGCTGTGGCATCAGCCTGCCTCCCAGCAACCTCAAACTTCTGGGCTCAAGTGATCCTCCTGCCTCAGCCTTCCGCATAGCTGGGACTACAGGCGTCCCCTACAACACCTGGCTAATTTGCTTTTTTTAGTAGAGACGGGATCTGGGTCTTGCTCAGGTTGGTCTCTGAACTCCTGAGCTCCTCACCTCTTAGATTGCTAGAATTACAGATGGGAGCGACCAAGCCCAGCCCTCAGTAAGAACTATGGGCATTTTGTTTGAGTTCATGCTTAAAATACCACCAAAAATTAATTTAGGATGCTGCATGTGATTTAATTTAACCTGAAGAGAGAGAGAGGATGAAGCTTGAGTAAAATATAGCTTATTTAAGTCTTTGTTCACTTTTATCTGTACCTAAGCATGATGTTGAAGAGCTGTGAAAAGCTATATTATGCAGTATGCAGTACCACAGATTTTTTTCATATTTGTTGAGGTTTTGGTATACTTTTGCATTACACTGTTTTTCGGGTTTGAGGGCAGTGTTGAAGGACAGTGAAGAAACCGTGCATGCGCAGCGGAGGGTAATCTCCTGTACTCAGTCTCTAGGTCCTTTGGAAAAGCTTTGGAAAACCAGTTCTGATATGCTTAGAGCCCTTGCTCTAAGGATAGGTGGGAAGTAAAGAAGACGGACTGTGTCCAGTAGCAGCCAGGGAATAGAAACATTAGGAAGGTGCACTTGAATATGGTGATATTTAGGAGTGTTGTTAAATAGGGTTTTGGAAATTGAGTCATGAGTCTTGGTAGACTGTTGATTGCTACCAGCAAGACTGGACAAGAGAAATCTTTAGAGATAATATAATTGATATCCTCGAAAAGAGTGCTTTAAAAATGGTTTTAGTGGTAGGCACATGTGCAGCATCAGTTAATGACACCTTGGCTAACAATTCTCACCTAGAAATAAAAAAAGACAGGAAGAGGGAAAAAACCCTTTGTTGCTATGCATGGACTTGTAACTTCCTAACCAAACCAAACCAAACCCTGAATGTCTAAATGCATAGTCAGTAGGTAAAGTTCAGAAATTTGCCACATTTGTTTGATCACTGGTTTAGTATTTCTGATCCTTTTGCTTCAGTTCTTCCTCTGATCAAAAACAAGAATTTGGTTGTGTATAGTGGCTCACACCTGTAATCCCAACACTTTAAAAGGCTGAGGTGGGAGCGTCATTTGAGCCTATGAGTTCAAGATCAGCCTAAGCAACAAAACGAGACCTTGGTCTCTATAAAAAAATATTAAAAAATTAGCTGGGGATGGTGGCTCACGTTTATGGTTCCAGCTTCTCCAGAGGCTAAGGAGGGAGGATTGGTTGAGCCCAAGAGTTGGAGGTTGCAGTGAGCTATTGAAGATGCCACTGCACTCTAGCCCAGGCAGCAGAGTGAGATGCTGTCTCAAAAAAAAACAAGTTTCTATTTGTTCATTAGACTGTTGTTAGCTTGCTCCCATCTTTGCATTGTGTCTCTTTTCTTACAGTGTGGAATAAAGGAATTTTCTCTCTTGGTGGCAAGAATTACCTGGTATTATGGTATATCTCTAAACTTGAATGAGGCTTTTGTTTTGCTTTTAACTTGGCTTTGAAAATAAACCTAATTTAATGTTTTGAGCAGAAGGCTGTGTGGCACACCTGTGGGATTTTGGCTAAGGAGGTTAAAAGGCCTGTATTCCCTATAATTTCCATAACAGGATCTGGAACTGCCCTGCTTTCTCCCTCCTCAAATCTATCCTTTAACTCTCCTCACTTTTAACTTTTTGGCTGCGGAGAACTCAGAACCAAAATGTTCCAGTTGAGGGAGGCAGCAGTCGCATAACTTTTCAGAACACACCATGCCCTGTTGGATATTTTTTGGTTTCTTACTAATCAAAGTAATCCACCCAAGTTGGTTTCGGATTCAATTTCATATTTAAATTTATAAAACATAATATGCAAATAAAAACTGAATATGAAATAATAAAGCTTTGCCATATCAATAAAAATTTAATAATGCTTTTTGTATGGTATAACTAAAAACACCAAAATCATGTATTTTTGGATTCAGATTTTCTTCTTTCCATTGAAGTTACTGAGGATTGACTTCTTTTGAATTTGAAATCAGTTCTCCACTTTTGTTTTCTAAATCAGATTCTGAGGTACGTGACAGTTTTTGGTGAGAATTATTTTTAGAGCTACATCTATATCCAAATTCTCCAGCAGTGATTGAGTCTTCAGAAATTGATGACTCTTCAAGTTTATCAGACTCCACATTTATATATATTCCCACAGGAATCCACTATTTGTACAAATTATTTCAGCACAAGTGTGGAAAATACTGAGAATGAAGGGAAGGATGCTTAGAGACTCAAGTCAGGTAACAAACGTAATATGTGTCCTCAAGTTCTTGCTTTGCAGAATGAACAATGCCTACAGGCAGGTTTGTACCAGACATGTTTAAACGCCTTATAGGTGTTTGCGTTAAGTCAAGTAATCTTAGCTCCTTATCTCTTTAAATTTAGGACCGAATTTGCCTTTTGGCTTAACTGGTAATGAAGTTTTGCATTTGAGCATATGTATCATGCAGTAATTCTGGAAGATAATTCAGTATACTTTTGTGGAGGGGAACTGCGCTTTGTACAAAGTACAAATTGAACGTAGATGTCTTTCAATGAAATTTTATTTACAAAAACAGAAAGTGGGCTAATTTGGCTTGCTGGCCATGGTTGGCTGAAGCTTTCCTTATACTGTAAAATTCAAGGTCTGTAACATTTTTAATCTTCACTCATAGCAGAGTGCCCAGCACACATTAGGCCTTTGATACATATTTACTGAGATGAAGCTTGATGTTTCTGGCCATAAATTATAAGGCCATAATCTAATTTGGAGGCAAATAATGAAATTATTTTTTAGTTAAGTTTATTATTTTGAAAACTTTCAGACCTACACAAAAGTTGCCATAGGTATTACAGTGAATTCCCAGAACTCTTCACGTGCATTGGACCATTGTTAACCTTTTGCCAGGGTGCTCTGTATTTCTCTATATAATTACACTCACAGAGACACACAAGATAATGTATACATTATTAATCTTTTTTGTTGCATCTTTTGAGAATAAATTGTAGCGGTTATGACCTTTTTAGCCTCTATCCTAAAAACAAGAGCATTCTCTTGCATAATCATAGTAATAAAATTCAGAAAATGTAACATTGATATCATTCTGTTATGTAATATGAAATCTCATCAGTTTTATTCTTTATAGCAGCTGTCTTTTGCAGATCTAGGCTCATGCATTGCACTGACTTGTCATGTCTCTAGCTTGGAATAGTTTCTCAGCCTTTACCATTCAAGCAAGATACTAACATTTTTGAAGAGTCTGGGGCCTGGTGTGGTGGCTCACACCCTTAATCCTAGCACTCTGGGAGGCTGAGGCAGGTGGATTGCTTGAGCTCAGGGGTTCGAGACCAGCCTGCGCAAGAGCAAGACTTTGTCTCTAAAAATAGCCAGCTGTTGTGGCGGGCACCTGTAGTCCCATCTACTTGGGGGGCTGAGGCAAGAGAATTACTTATGCCCAAGAGTTTGAGGTTGCTGTGAGCTGTGACGTTACTGCACACTACCAAGCATCACAAAGTAAGACTGTCTCAAAACAAAAAGACAAACAAACAAACAAAAACAGTGTTTGGTTTTATGGGTTCCCTCGTGATTTGATTTGGTAGTTTTCTCAGAGCTTTTTGTCAGGGGCACCTGGTGGTAGTGTCAGGGTGATGTCTGTCAAGATTTGCTCCACTGTAAAGATTCTGTTTTTCCTTCTGTAATTAGTAAGGGGGATAATTTGACAATAGAGAAATATCTCATTCCCAAACTTTTGCCTAGTAGTGTCAGAATGCATTGCTGATTCTTGCCTGAATCAATTATTAGATTTACAAGCTGCCACTCTCCTTTACAGAAGAGCTTGTTTTTCCTTTGTGTTCATTTGTTGATTTATTGTTAAAATGTTATGTTAAAGGTCTAAGTCTTAAGGTAACTCTTCTGTAGAGCTTTAAATCTTTAAAAGGATTTAAATGATATATCTCATCTTTGATTTTCTAAATTTTAAACACTGGGGAAACAAAAGAATATTTGCAGGTTTATTGTGGCTTAAGCAGTATCGAGGGGAACACTGACAGGCTGCCAGCTTTTTTCTGTCTTATATAGGATTATTAGAGGTATGTGGGGAATAAAAGGTGTTTTGATCAAGTTTGGTGAAAATTAGGTTCTACAAATTCATAAGTTCTCTTTGGTGAAGTACAAAGGCATTAATATGCTAATGTACTTTATCTTAGAATAAAGCACTTTGCAGAAACCCTTGACTCCTCAAGTATCCCTGTGGACTATCTTTTCATTAACAAATAGTAATAAATGTGCCTCCTTCATGAGAAGCTTTAGGCACTTACAAGTAATAAAAAGATTAGAAAGACTATCTTTAGGGAATTTATATATGTTGGGAATATGAAGAATATGAAAAAAAGAAAAAAACCTGAACACTGCAATTCCTGGGGAAGTAAAAGCAAGAACTCTGAAGACCACAGAGAATTCAAAGGGGGAAAAGGACCAATTCTTAATTAATAAGAATGGGAAATGCTCCGCGCCTAGAATTGGTAGTAGGTAACTTTAGACTGAGAGGACGGAGTGGGACAGAAGAAACCTTAGGAGAGGAATGGGGTATGGTGCAGAAAACTGACTCCAGCGGGGACTGTGGGCAGTGCAGGAAAGTGAGTTGGGGCCAGATCAGAGGCCCTGGAGCGTTCTTATCAGCTTGAGAAAGTTGTGTGTTGATTCAGACTGCCTGGGAGGTTTTCAGGAAGGGGAACTGTGTGAGGTGGGAGAGAGGGGCAGGCGGTGCAGGCACAGAGTCAAGCTTCATGTGGATTAAAACGGTGCTGATCTGTAGACTAGTTTAGAATGAGGGAAGACCAGGAGACGGACTGAGGCAGTTACAATAGTCTGGGGCAGCAGTCTTCGAACTTTATTACTGTATGCCTACTAAAATAATTTTGAATACTCTATTACTTATCTATTTTAAAATTGACACCCTAAATTTTCTCCATAAAATTTCATCACATTTACAAAGGATATCATTTCCAGTGAATTGTAAATATAAATATTTTAAAATAAGAATTATATCACTTTAAAAAAATGGAATCGAAATATCATTTAGATACTACCATTCATTTATTAAAATTCATGAATAATCCCTTTAAATTGGGAATTTTGCATCTCCCTCCTTTTTTCATCTTTCCATGCTCCACACAGATGTTTACCCTCATATATTTTTATGCTTTAGAGTTTTGATTGCCCTGTCACATTTTTTTTTAAAAATTTTTTCCCAAAAGCTAGTCAGGTGAAGCAGTGGGTCTGTCACATTTCTTTACACCAAAAATATAAAAAGCAAAATTTAAAATTTGAATTTCCTTTTGCTGTAAAACTGTTAAAATTCTCTGAATTTCCTTTGTTATTGTTACTAATGCTCAGCTGAACAACCAGAATATTATAAATTAATGACAAACACTTAGTAAACAGAACTTTATTAGAAAGACTTCTCTAAATGGAATGAATGGGACATTTAAAAAATAATGAACTTACGTATTTATAGATGAACAGAATTTATTGCTTAGAATGAGATCATATTTAGCATCTTTTCTCTTTTTTAAAAGTTACAAGCACTGAGAAATTTTGTTGACATAAATAAATGAATGGAAATGGAGATGGTTTGTTGCCAGTGCTACTCATTTTCTTGAACTGCTTCCACTTTTTGTGCCAACAATTTTTTTTTTTTTTTTTTTTTTTTTTGAGGCAGAATCTCAAGCTGTCACCCTGGGTGGAGTGCCGTGGCGTCATCGCTTACAGCATCCTCCAACTCTTGGGCTCAAGCATCCTCTTGCCTCCGTTTGTCTATTTTTTTTTTTTTTTAGCTGTCCAGTCCTGGGTTCAAACCCACCACCCTTGATGTATGTGGCCCGCGCCCTGCTGACGGGCACTGCTGCCAACAATTATTTTTAATGAGCTTTCAGTCTTTTAATTTTTTTTGAAAGCAAGGAGTTGAAAACCACCTGACTTACAAAAGTAATTATTTCAGTCTTTAGAGAGTTGGTCTCCTCACACTTTCATCCTTCTTTCAGAGGGTTCTTTTTGTTTATCATGAAGGTTTTTTTCTCCCTTGGGGCAGTACATCCTCTTGACTTTAGATAGTTTATTGATAGGTCTTTGTCAAGTGGGATAGTGTGAAGGGAAAAACCTTGGCTTCCAAACCCTCGGGTGCATGTTTTGGATACAGACTCCTGGAGACTGAAGTTAAGAGAATCCATTAAAGTTATCCAGTCTGATAAAGTTACAATCATGAAGTTATAAATCTTTGCATATCGTTTGGGGTTTGAATACCTTAGTTTACCCTTGGCAAAATGTATCAGAGCCTCTGGATTAGAGTGTTGGGAATTAAAAGGAGAGTAAATACAGAATACTTTATAAAAGTGGAATTTATAGCTCTTAGGAACTCATTAGATGTGGGGGCAAGAAAGGTAGCATGAAAAATAAAAAACCCTCAAGACTTTGGTAACTCAATAATTGGAAAGTCATGTTGAAGAAGTGATTTTATAAGATTAATTTGGACATTTTAGTTTCTCAGACAGATACGACATGGAGGTGGAGAGTCTACGAAGTAGGTGTAAATATGGAGCTGGAGATCAGGACAAGAGAACTCACTGAGTCACCTGCGTGGTGCGTGATCCTGGGCTGTGTGTGTATGGTGTGCGTGCATGAGGACGTGAAGACACCAGTGTAGGGAAACGACTTACATAAAAGGGTCAGAGGGAAGTGAGCAAGATAGGACGCTAGAAAAATATTCAGAATCGTGCACTTTTAGAGAACCTAAGAGAGTTTCCACAAGAGGGTGTTGGTGTGGTGGGTGTGGGCACTGTGGCAGAAGTAGGACCAGGAAGTCTGAGAAGGGCCTCTTAATTTTGACAAATTGCTGATCTTTGAGAAGAGAGTCACAGGGTGAAAGAGAAATAAATAAGACTTGTGAGGGAGACGAAGGCTGCCAGGGGAACTAAACCTTGAAGAAGTTAGAGGATACGAAGGCCATTTTAGTCAATTTTGCAAGTCTTAGCAGTGGCTTTTTTCCCTTAATTATTGTGACCTTGTTTCTGTAGTTGGGTCTGAGATGGGGTGGTAGGTGTTTAAGGGCTATGTTGTTGGGATACTGTGTCTCCACACATGGCAGAAAGGTGTGTCCGTTCTGAAAAGTGTGTGGGGACGGAGACTAGCTGCGGAACCACACTTCTGCATTCCCTTCTCATGGCCAGAAGCGTATGCATGGTCCCAGAGCCAACAGTTACATGCACGATTCGTGGTTGCTATTACTTTTCTCCCTTGACTTGGCACTTAAATGCTGTGTAATAGTGAGGTAGGACTTCAAGTTGAGGGGTGGTTCTGTTTGTTTGAGGCAGTCCTGCTCTGTCTCCTACATTCACTGCAATCTCAAACTCCCAGGCTCAAATGATCTTTCTGTCTCAGCTTCCTGACCAGACCAGCTGGGTCTATGGGTACATTTTCTGTGTTTTGTAGAGATGGGGATCTTGATCTTGCTGGGATTGGTCTTAAACTTCTGAGCTCATGATCCTTCTACTTCAGCCTCCTAGAGTGCTAGGGTTATAGACGTGAGCCAGCATGCTCAGCCATGGAAGTTGATTTTTTGAGTCTGGTTCTGGGGACTTCTAATAGAAGTCTGAGAAATGTAAGATTTAAAAGTAGTTGCTGTATGAACGTGGAATTAGCTTGAATTTATAGTATATATGAGCATATTTAATCAGGTATAGAAGAGAGGCATACTTACGGTATTGATGAAGGTGGAACTAGAATTCTGTCTACTGAATTAGAATAGCCAGGCTTCCCTATCCACTGGTTCCACATACAGGGATTCAACCAACCCTTGATCAAAAATATTAAGGAAAAAACCTAATATACACACAATGCAATAATAAAAATATAGAAATAAAAACAGTACAGTGTAACAACTATTTACATAGCATTCACGTTGTATTAGGTATTGTAAGTAATCTAGAGATGTTTAAAGGGTAGGGGAGGATGTTCAGAGGTTATATGCAAATACTAAGCCATTTCATACCAGGCCTTGAGCATCCTTGGATTCTGGAGGTTCCTGGGACCAATCTTGCACAGAAACTGGGGGATGACTATATTGTACCTTGAGAAGGTTAGGGCTTCTGCGTACTGCTCCTGTGCTAAGAGTGGTAGGTTATTAGAAGAGGGTTGTTAGGAAATGAGGCCTGGAGTTCTTTTAGAAAGCTTTGTAAAGACAAAGAGGTCATCCAGCTTGGAGAAGACATGACCTTTGCTCCTTTTTTTATTTTCTAAAAATAATCGCTCTTAATTAATTTAATCAAATTTTATTTTAGCATAGTTAAATAAATTATATATTGATACATTGCCTGTAATTATTTATCATTCAAAGGAGATAACTTGAATTTAGTCAAGTTGTTCCTCAGAAAAATCCCAGATACTCTTAAGTGCAGGATGTGATTTCTCCAGCTAGGTAAGATAATTTTGCAAAATGTGTTAATGTTAATTCTTAAAATACTAGCAGACTAAGCTGATTCCTCTACTCCTTCCGCCTCTCTTGTGTGACCCTACACCCCACCTGTACCTTACTCACAATTTTCTAAATAAAAAAGTTTTCCTTGACTCCCTATCTTTTGATTTTTCTGCTTAGAATACCCTCCTTTACCTCTGTCCTCATTAGTGAATTCCAGTATATTTTCCCAGAATTGGTTTGTCTTTGAAACCTTCTCTTATTCATCTGGGCAGATTTAGAAGCGTGATAGTCAACAACCATCATGTTTACAGCCTAAGAAGTTTGCAGCGTATTTTGTTTGTGTGCACTCTTACAGCATGTTTCTTTTTCCTTAGTAGAAAATGTCTGTATACATGTGCACACATATATACCCCTGTGTGTACCTGCTTACATAGTTCTTTGTCCAGTTTTTGTATCTGTATCTCTTACTTAGTACCAGCACTGTATATGGTACATGTGCTGTCCTACTTGTTGAATCAAATGAATAAAAACAAAAGCACACAGAAACCACATTAAGATTTTCTGTGCCTAGAAACAAACCAAAATGCAGAGTGGAAGGGAGCATTGGCTTATTTGCCTGATGCTTATGTTACTTCATAGGCATTATCTTTGTATACGTGTCTTAAAAATCTTGACAACATTTATTTTATAGATGAAGAAATGGACTCCAATTAGGTACATGTTTAAGTGCACATACATAGTTCATAAGGGATAAAACATGGGATTTTCTTTTAAGGCAGAGTCTCATTTTGTTGCTCTCAGCTCACAAATGTGAGGGCATCACAGCTCACAGCAACCTCAAACTCTTAGGCTTAAGCGATTCTCTTGCCTCAGCCTCCCAAGTAGGCGTGCCTGTAGGGGCCCACCACAAGGCCTGGCGAGTCCTGAGGTATTGGCCCTCTGGTAATAATGAAGTATCTCTTTTCATTTCTAGTGATACTTGCCATCTTTCAGTCTATTTTGTCTGAAAATACTATAGGCACGTTAGCTTTTTATGCTTACTATTCTATCTTTTAACATTTTTTTTAACATTGTGTGGCTCTAGTAGAGACAGTCTATCTCGCTGTTGCTTTTTCATTAATAATCTTTGCCTTTTAACTGAAATGTTTAGTCCATTTATATTTAATGTGATTATTGATCTGGTTGGATTTTGCTTTTTGTTTTCTGTTTGTCTCATTGTTTTTTTCTGCTTCTGCTTTATTTTGGGTTAA
The DNA here is from genome assembly GCA_963574355.1 of Loris lydekkerianus. Taxonomy (NCBI): domain Eukaryota; kingdom Metazoa; phylum Chordata; class Mammalia; order Primates; family Lorisidae; genus Loris; species Loris lydekkerianus. The sequence continues at coordinate 40,888 of CAUYPK010067078.1, read as the reverse complement.
CTGAATATTTTTTAGTATTCCATTTTAGTTCCCCTATTATCTTTCTGGCTGTACTTTCTACCATGTTTTAGAAATCACTCGAAGGTTTGTCAAATTGTATCTTGAATGTATTGTAATCTATTGAAATAACGTTAGTGTACTATTTTGAATAAACTATAGGAATCTTGTAGCAGTATAGCTGCATTTACTCCCTGTATGCTATTTTATCTGAGGGTATTATTGACTGCATTGTCAGTTAACGATATACATATCCTATAGGTTTTTTCAGTAGTGGTGATAGATTTTTAAATTGATTATTTCTGACTTTCTCTTTGTAACCTATGGCAGGTATTTGCAGGATGGCTGGGTAAGGCTTAAGGGCACAGGTCAGTCTTAGTCCAATTAAGAATTGGTAAGGAAATTTTTTTATTTTTATTTTTTTTTGTTGGGGATTCATTGAGGGTACAATAAGCCAGGTTATACTAATTGCATTTGTTAGGTAAAGTCCCTCGTGCAATTGGTAAGGAAATTTTTTTAAGCTGCTTGACTTGGGAGGGTGATTCAGGCCAGAAGGATTCCACAGACGTTGACGGGAGGCAGCAGTATCGGGAAGTAGAGGGAACCTTTGTCACCAGTGTTTATGCCAGAGTGGGACGCTCCCACCCCTTTTGTACACATACAGAAGTGAATGTCAACCAAGATTGATTAATTGAAGCCAAATATGATTTTGTTACCTTCTAGGGCTATATTTCTCAAATAATAGTTATTTAACCATATGCAGTTGAATTAGTGAAGTTATTTATTAAAAATAAATGCTCTTCGGCCTTACTCCAAACTGACATCTTCAGTAACTGAGCGTGAGATGTTGGATTCTGCATTTTAGGTTAAGTACTTAAAGCTTGTATTAAATGTGATGATGTTTGACAATCATAGCTGTAGGAGTCTTTCCTACTATATGTATCATTAGTTTTTCTCTGGCTGCTTAAAAGATTTTACCACTGCTTTTAAGCAATTTGGTTATATTGTACATTTGTATATTTTGCTTCATGTTTCTTGCTCATGGAATTCATTGAACCCCTTGAGTCTGTCTGTGGATTGGTAGGGTTTTTTCTCTCCTAAGCAAAGATACGGAACAAAGATAAAATCTTCTATTGTGAATAAGGAACAGATTTATTTGTTTCAAATATACTTTTAAGTGCCTACGTTGTGAATGGAAATATTCTGGATATAAAGCAGTGAATAAGGTGGAAGAGAGACATCAGATGTTGGTGGAGGAACTATTGAGAAAAGTAAATTGGTTACAGGGGATAGGATAGGAAGTGCCAGGAAATGACAAGGACAGTTCCTTTGAAAGCTCTTAGGGCTTTGGAAAAGGCCCTGCGTTCCCAAGTTGAGTTCTTAAGTCTTACCTATCTCCCTTAGCTCTGGAGTGTCCAGAGCTATGTTTTCTTGTTCCTAGAACTTTGGTTTATATTTATTTATTGATTATTTTAGTATACAATATTTTTCAAGTTGTTCTCTTAAACATTAATAACAAAACAAAATATAAAATAACCATATTTTGTATGCTCTGGTTAGTGACGAATCCAGTCTATTATTTGACAGCCACAGTTCTGGAAGGTGTATCTTGTGTTTTCTTTTACCTCTGTAGTCACTGTTGTCCGGCTTCTGTGCTTTCAGAGCATGGAGAATTGCTCTTCTTAAGATTACCACACAATGTGGCACAGAAGTACCAAGTTCATTGAGAACCTTTCAGTTCTTCCCTGACTTCTGTGGCTGCAATGCTACTTAATTACACCTTCAGACTCTCTGCGTAGTTCCTTGGGATTGTTAACCTTCTTAGTTTTTAACGATTTCTTTTGTTAACCTTCTTAGTTTTTAACGATTTCTTTCTTAGACTTTTTTTTTTTTGAGACAGAGTCTCACTTCGTCACCCTTGGTAGAGTGCTGTGGTGTCACAGCTCACAGCAACCTCCAACTCTTGGGCTTAAGCGATTTTTTTGCCTCAGCCTCCCAAGTAGCTGGGACTACAGGTGCTCGCCACAACGGCCAGCAGTTTTTAGAGACGAGGTCTCGCTCTGGCTCAGGCTGGTCTCAAACCTGTAAGCTCAGGCGACCCACCAGCCTCAGCCTCCCAAGTGCTGGGATTACAGGCGTGAGCCACCCTGCCCGGCCTTGTTCTTAGACTTCTCCTCTTCCTCCTGCAGCTTGAATGCATTTCTCTCGTGGCAGTTTGTTATAATGATCATTTTAACTAGATTGTTTTCTCAGTATAATATTAACTACTAGTAGAATGTTAGTATTTTTATTGTTATTTCCACAGCATCTAGCCTAGTTCTTGGTACCAATGTTAATAAGTAATTTGTTTATTGAATATTAATCCCACTGGTAGTTTCTAGCTTTCCTTTATTAGTAATAAAGTAAAGTCAGATACCGATTTCTTTAGTTTTTATCTTGTGCATTGCACTGTATCAGTGTTGGATTTTCTGTGTGTTTATTTGTAAGTTGTAGTGTCCTGATTAATATGTAAGTTCTCAACTGCTCATTCCATTTCCCCCATACAGGGTCTGTTTCCCTCTGACCCTTGTTCTTTTAGTGGCAATTATAACATATCTGTAGACAAAGGAGAGGAAGCATCCTTCAGTTACTCAAGGTTTCTGGATTGGACCTAAGATTCCAGAAACATGCTGCTTCAGACAGGCAAGGGGTGCATTTTAGTTTCAGAGTGTTATAAGGAATATTTCTGATGTCTCTGATAGTTGGTGTGGATGACTACAGCTCAGAGTCTGATGTGATTATTATACCTTCAGCCCTGGACTTTGTCTCACAAGATGAAATGTTGACGCCACTGGGGAGATTGGACAAGTATGCTGCAAGTGAGAACGCTTTTAACAGGTATGTGCATATTTTTTTCATCAAAGTGGAAGTGGAAGGGTGGTTTTATTAGGTTCAATAGGGAAAATAAAATCATCCAGTTTAAAGTAGTTTTTAAAGTATGTAATCTGAATTGTCCAGTTTTATTAATACTCATAGCGTGACCTTTTTTTTTAGTTTACTCATTAATCCTAGGAAGGACATAGCATTCTTTCTTTGCTTTTTGGTAAAATAATACTATTACTTTTCTGGTATTCCTGTAAATGGCTTGTTGAGGAGTATGTTCCTTGGACAGATGGAACCTGTGTGTCTTGCTGCAGTGAGCCAGCTGCTGCTCAAGGCCGTTGTTAGGACACAGCAGTGACGCAGAGCCAGCTCCCCTGCTGCGGTGTTTCTCCAGCTCTGGTACTCAGACCACCTGTATCAGACTTTTCAGGAAATCGAAAAGTCTGTTCACATTTTTTGACTGTGACAAACTGAAGCCAGTAAAAATATGTAAATATATAATCTTGTATAAGATGTAAATATGTGTCATGAGAAAAATTATGTTTTTTCAATATGATAATTGAAGGATAACTGTTCAAAGAAGATTTTCAGTGACTTTAGAAATTAACCAAATCAGTTAAATAAAATAAGAAAAAATGCGTTAGTAAATACTCAATCTCATTGTTAAAATCAATACTGACATTTGCCACTTAAGAAAAATTATGGGCTTACTGTATGTTTTAACAGTGTAATAAGGAAAATTTTTGTTTGAACACTGTATGAATTCTGTTGTTTGAAATTCTAGATGTTGACTCTTGATTCCACTGAACAGCATGTAATTTTATTTTTCTCTATAGACAAATGGTGGCCCGGAGTTTGCTGGACACACTGAGGGAAGTTTGCGATGAGGAGAGGGATTGTGTTGCTGTTTTGGAAAGAATTAGCAGATTGGCTGAAGATTCAGGTATATGTTCATGCAAAGAAAGTGAATTTACCCTCTCTCTAGGAAGATTTTAAAATTAAATATGTGTCTCTAAAAACTAATGAAGAATTTAATGTAAGGCAAGATTACTTAAAAGATTTCCTAAGGTTGTCAGACTTATCTGCAACACCAAGCAATAGACAGATTTTATAGGAAGCTCGTTTGTTTTAATTTTGAAAATTTCTCATCAAAACAAGTTAAGAACATTGTTTTGCATGATGTATATTCATATTGTTTAGGATTAATAAACATTTTTAAAAACAATTCACAATAAGAAGGGAGAGAGAGGACTGTGAATGTGAAGTGCTTTTTTTGTGCTTTCTCATTCCCCAAAAAAGTCAGTCCCCATTTGTAAAACTAAAAGTAGTTTATTTTCAAAGTGAAGAGGGTCTGCTTAAGTAGAGGTAAATTTACATGAAGCCTAGAAAATGGTGATATTAAGGTTTTTTTGTTGTTGTTGTTTTGTTTTAAATTGTTGGGGATTCATTGAGGGTTAAATATTAAGGTTTTTTTTGAAGACAGAGTCTCACTTTATTGTCCTTGGTAGAGTTCTGTGGCGTCACAGCTCACAGCAACCTCAAACTCTTAGGCTCAAGATATTCTCTTGCCTCAGCCTCCCACGTAGCTGGGACTACAGGCACCCACCACAACATCCACCTACTTTTTTAGAGATGAGGTCTCGTTCTGGCTCAGGCTGGCCTCAAATCTGTGAGCTCAGGCACTCCACCTGGCTTGGCCTTCCAGCGTGCTGGGATCGCAGGTGTGAGCTAGTGTGCCCGGCCTGATAGTAAGGTTTTTATAAATATTTTTTATTACGGTAAAATTTACATAACCTGAACCTTAACTATTTGAAGCCAATACTAAGTTTAAGCATATCTTTATACTTGATTTTAGAAATAATCTAGACAAAGGAAAAAGAATATATCACTGCTATGCCATTGTATAGTAAATACTTGTTTAGATTTATGACTAAATTTGATAGGTTTTATTTCTCATCAGTATATCTTTAGACTCTACTAATTGTTACCATTACTCTTTAATCATTTTAGCAAAGAATGGAAATCTAGTTGATAGTTGCAATATTATTCCATTTATTCTTGCTATTGTTATTTTATTTTTTTTAAGACAAGGTCTCTTGCTCTGCTCTCTGGGTGGGAGTACAGTTGTGGGTCATCATCACTCGCTGCAATTTCAAACTCTTGGGCTGAAGCAGTGTTGTGTGCAACCATTCCCAGCTAACTTTTTATTTTTTAATTTTTTGCAGGGATGGGGTATCTTGCAATGTAGCTCAGGCTAGTCTTAAATGCTTAACCCTAACCCTAACCCTAACCCTAACCCTCCTTGGCCTTCCCGAGTGCTAAGTCCTCCCACCTTGGCCTTCCCAAGAGCTAAGATTACACGGATGTGAGCCACTTTTCCCAGCTGTTGTTACCTATTGCGAAGTCTGTTAGTCTAATCTTGTTTCTCTTCCTGATTGCTTTTTAAATTTCCTTTCTTTGACATCGTGGGGTTTTGCTGTGATGTATTTAGGTACAATTTTATTTGTTTTATTCAGGATTTGTCTTGCTTCTTGAATTCAAGGATTCTTGTCTTTTCATTAGATATGGGAAATTTCATCCTTCAATGTTTTTAATGTTGTCTCTCTTTTATCTTAAAGTCCTATTTTTATAAGTTTTTTTTTTGAGTAGGCATATTTTAATAAGAAAAGTATTATATTTTTCCATGGTTTTTAACTGTTCTTTATCTTTTATCTGCATTTTGCTAATTTCTGTCAGCAAAGTATTTACTACTGAAGTTTAACCTTTCTTCTGACTGTCTAATTTTTTATTGTCCTTAACTTCGTTTTTCATTTTCAGAAGTCTTTGGTGCTTTGTTTCCTTATTACCATATTCTTTTTTTCAGTTACTTTTAATTTTGTTTTAGTATCTTTAAAATAGAATGTTGAAAATGATTGAAACCTCTAAAACTGATTTTCAACTGGTGTGCTGTGAGAGGATCTTAGGTGTGCCCCGAAAAATTTTGAGGATCATTAACTATTTTCAAAAGAAGTTCCAAGTACTATAAGTATATTCATTCACCCCTTTTTTTGATCAACATAATTGAAGTGTGCTGCGGAAGTTTAACTATAGGTTTTAATTGTCCCATGAGATAAAAATGGTTGGAAAACATTGCTCTGAAACATTGTTACACTGCTGGGCGTGGTGGCTCATCCTGTGATCCTAGCACTCTGGGAGGCTCAGGCAGCCTGAGCAAGTGTGAGACCCTGTGTCTAAAAATAGCCGGGCATTATGGTGGGCGCCTGTAGTCCCAGCTACTTGGGGGGCTGAGGCAAGTGAATTGCTCGAGCCCAGGAGTTTGATGTTGCTGTGAGCTCTACCCAGGGCGATAAAGTGAAACTGTGTCTCAAAAGAAAAAAAATAATGGAAGATTGTTGTAATAGTTAATCCTCTGTTGTGTCTTAATCTTTATGCTACTAAAGGATCATTTTCTTATTTTTAAAAATATATTTGGATTGTAAGTTCATCTTCAGTGGGTCTTCATAGGAATATGGGGGTGTTGGTTCATTCTTCATTTGGGGAATGAATGAATTTGTTTTACTCGACTGGGCTCAGGGTTGTTAGCAAATAGAAGTAATTTCATGTTCATTTTTTATATGTGTGAGATGTGTGTATGTGTTTCTATTCTGTGGAGGGAGAGTGAGTTATCAAACTAGGCCTGGATGTGCAAAATTAGAACTCAAGCCAGTTACAAATTTTCAGAAATAATATATTTGAAGCAATTTTTAAATATTTAAAGAATTTAAGTGTGCCATGAAAGTTTAACTACAGGCTCAAGTATGCCTGAGATAACAGTTTAAAAACACTGGGTAGAGTGACAGGACAGAAATTAGGAGGCACACTGAGGTGATTTCTGGGATGCTAGCTCTATTCATTGATTATTTTTTTTTAAGTTGATGTAAAAAAAAGGTTAAAAAAAGAATATACTTACTTTGAACTTCTTTTGAAATGATTTAATTAATGGTCCTCAAAAATTTTCGGGGCACACCTAAGTTCCTCTCAGGGCGCACCACTGTGCCTTAGCACAACTGGTTGAAAATCACTGCTCTACCCCATACATAGGTGAGCACCGTTTTACGGCTAAAGGTGCAGATTAATCTGCCCATCTGCAGTTTATGTGGGATCATACTGAATGTATTCTGCATCATTACGCTGCTTTTTATATTTCTGGAGTTCATCCGTGTTGTGTGTGACTGTATTGACTGACCTTCTCACCCAGTCTGCCACATGGATCTGTTGCAGCTGACCTGTTGATTGCTCTGTTGGTGGACACTTGGATTGCGTCTAGCTTTAGGCTGTTAAACGTGGTGTGAACCAAGGAGTCTAGTCGAGCACAGGTAGACCCATTTCTGTGGGAGCACAGGTAGACCCATTTCTGTGGGAGCACGTACACTTAGAAGTGGGGTCTCAGGGCGTAGGATATGCATAGATGTATCTTTAACTGATAAGTTACAATGTTTTTCAAGGTGGTATTCACAATTTGTGATCCCTGTAGCAGTTCCTGTTATTTCACAGCACAAGTTCATTTTAAATTTTGCCAAAGGGGAATGGGTGGTTTACATTTCCTCCTTTACCAGTGAAGTTGAGTACCTGGTTATCGCTTATTTAGTTAACTTTTCAGAAATGTCTGTGTAAGTCTCTTTCTCTTTTTAAAAATTGGCAGTCTTTTAAAATAGATTTTCAATGAGTTCTGTGTCCTTTATATGTGTGAAATGTATCATTTCGGGGGCTGGGCGCAGTGGCTTATGTCTGTAATCCCAGCGCTTGGGAGGCTGAGGTGAGTAGATCGCCTGAGCTCACGTGTTTGAGACCAAGGAGACCACATGTGAGCCAGAGTGAGACCCCCATCTCCAAAAGTAGCTGGGTGTTGTGGTGGGCACCTGTAGTCCCAGCAACTCGGGAGGCTGAGGCAAGAGAGTTGCTTGAGACTCTGTCTCCAAAAAGAAAAAAGCATCATTTTCCACTCTGTGGCTTGTCTTTTCACTCTCACAATGGTGCTTCTTTTTAGAAGAAAAGTTCTTTTCTTTTATGGGTGGCGCTATTTGTGTCTTCTGAGGAATTGTTTTGCTACCTCAGAGTGATAAGTGTTTTCCTGTACTCTCTAATTTTAAAAGCTTTATTGCTTTTGCCTTTGACATTTAGGTCTATATTGCACCTGGAATGTATTCATGGGTATGATGTGACGTCGGGGGCAAGTTTCTTCTTTCTCTCTCTGTTTGTCTCTTTTTTTTTAGAGACAGGATCTCACTCTGTCACCCGGGCTGGGCAGTGGCAGCATCAGAGCTCACTGTAGCCTCCAACTTGTGTGCTCAAAGCATCCTCCTGTCTCAGCTTCCCAAGTAGCTGGAACTACAGGGGCACACCACCATTTCTAGCTAATTTTTCTACTTTTGTAGAGACAGGTTCTTGCTATTAACTAGTATGGTGTTTTTTTTTTAAGACAGAGTCTCAGTATGTTGCCCTTGGTAGAGTGCTGTGGCATCACAGCTCACAGCAGCCTCAAACTCTTAGGCGTAAGTGATTCTCTTGCCTCAGCCTCCCAAGTAGCTGGGGCTACAGGCACCTGCCACAATGCCTGGCTATTTTTTTTTGTTGTTGCAGTTGTCATTGTTGTTTGGCTGGTCCGGCCGGGTTTGAACCCACCTACCTTGGTGTATGTGGCTGGCGCCATAACCCCTGTGCTACCGGTGCTGAGCCAACTAGTAGTATAGTCTTGAACTTCTGGCCTCAAGCAGTTTTCCTGCCTCAGCCTCCCAAAGTTCTAGGATTACAAGCATGAGCCTCTGTGCCCAGGCTCTTTTTTAAAAAAAATATGAGCAGCTAGTTGACACAACACCATTTATTGAAAAGGGCATCTTTCCCTGCTCACCTAAAACCAGTTGTCTACATAGTTATGGGTTTGTTTGTGGAATGTACGTTGTTCCAATTCATCTATTTGACTTTGAAGAAAGAGAAGTTGTTGATTGCATTCTTAACTGAAACTATGACTTGTGTCTCCTTCTTGTTTCAGAAATATCTGGGTGATAAGGTCAGTGTTAACTTAGTGAATTAAAGAGGAAAAGTAGAGTCTATATGTCTGATTTTTAAGAAATTAGGTTTTCTTTAAAACAGAAGCATTCTATTTTGTTCAAGTCTGTCTTAACTTCCTGTGGTACAATAGTATATTAGAAATTCCAAATATTAGTTTGTTGCTAGATTCTGAGCTTTATAAAATTCTAGTGTGTTTTCTACTGACAGCCGTGCTAATTTCTCTTTGTTGAGAAATTTGTCTGACATTGGAATTTCAGACGCGTATTGCACCTCTCCCTTCCAGTGATTGTTATAATGAAGTCATTAATAGGTAGAGAAGTTCTGATGAGGTCTGATGTGATGACAGATAATCCAGTGTGTCTCTGCTGTAATCATTGGGTGTCCTCTGTGAGTTGCAGATTTTATCACATCTGTCTGATGTGATGACAGATAATCCAGTGTGTCTCTGCTGTAATCATTGGGTGTCCTCTGTGAGTTGCCTATTTTATCCTTTTTCTCTTTCTTATATTTATTTGAAGAGTTACTTTCCTTATATGTTTTCCTTCCTAATACTTTGTTATACATCTTTTTCTCACGCTGTTTTGCCTTTTGAGTATGATTTCTGTTCTCTAAAATGAAGTTTTCATAGAATGAAATTTGTTGGGTCTTTTAGGCTTTTTTGTGTATTTTGTCTTTTGGAAGACAAAATTTTGGAAAGCTCAAAGATTTGAGCCTTCTTTTTTAATGTTATCTTATTTCTTTTTTTAGTAAAAGTTTAGAACTTTATTTCCCCTGTAATTTGTGTATAGTATGCAGTAGGAATCTTTTTTACCACATAACTGGGTCATTTCCCAACCTTATTAGACAGTTTATCCTTTTGAAACTCAGGTTGTAAATGCCATATTTCTATTATAATCTGTCTCCCTTGTTATTTATTTATCCTCCTTGAGTCTATTTATCCTCTTTGAGTCTTAGTTGAGTCTAATTATGAATCTTTCTTTCATTGATTGAGTTGAGATTAGAAGCCATTTCTTATGACTTGTGCTAGGAGATTCTTATTGTAGAATTTATAGATAATGTATCAAAATATTGATGTAAATATCAGATATTTAACCCCTATAACAGTGTGGCACTATGTAGGTGATGAATAAATTAATTAAGAAATAGCTACATGTTCAGTACTTACTATGAACAGTAGCATCTTGGGTTGGGGGTAAGGCCCTCTTTTCACTCATGGTTGTGAAAAGGATTGCTTGATTAGAGATCATTTTTTGTAAGTCTTATGCAGAGGATGAAAGTCCAAAGCCTTCCTAGACAATGTCAAGCCTAGATAGAGATTTTGTTACTATGCCTGTAATTCCAGCACTCGGGGAGGCTGAGTCAGGTGGATTGCCTGAGCTCACAGGTTCGAGACCAGCCTGAGCAAGAGCAAGACCCCATCTCTAAAAATAGCTGGGTGTTGTGGCCAGCCCCTGTAGTCCCAGCTACTTGGGAGGCTGAGGCAAGAGAATCACTTGAGCCCAAGAGTTTGAGATTGCTATGAGCAAGGAGGCCACAGCACTCTATCAAGAGTGAGAAAGTGAGACTGTCTCAAAAAAAAAAAAAAAGATTTTGTTACTATGGCAAAAGGTGTTCGCTCATATTGCTGTTATCTTAATAGAACCAACTGTGAGAGCGGAGCTGATGGAACAGGTGCCTCATATTGCATTGTTTTGTCAAGAAAACCGGCCTTCAATACCATATGCTTTTTCCAAATACTTATTACCTATTGTGGTTAGATATCTTGCAGATCAGAATAATCAGGTAAGAGCACCATTTAGATATTGTTAAAGGAAACTGATGTAGCGTAATATATGTGGAATGACCTAGCTAAATGATCTTGTTGGGATGTTTTTTGCTCTTTTACTTCGTTATTCTGTTTTTCAGAAATGATCATTTGTCTTAGACAAGATATGTTAAGAGTTAGGGAAATCTAATAGGTCTCTTTAATGCCCACTCTAGACAATGTGTAGTAACTGTACTCTCACTTGTGAGAGTTTTGAGATACAAGAAAATCTGTGCCGATAGAAACAAATGAAGCCCTTCCAGTAACACAGTAAGATGAGCAAGTTGAAACTTGGATGAGTAAATCAGAAGGACACTGTTGACTGTGCTTCTTGGAGGTGAAATAATGAACCATAGGACATTCTGTCTCAAAACTTTCATAGTGACTCATGTACCCTCCTAAGTGTCCCTGAAAATATGTGTGTGACATTATTTACAAGCATGGCATTGTGTTTTCACTTTGTCTACTCTGACACAATCTGCCAAGTTTGGTCTTTGTAATAATTGAAGAAAATAGCCACGAATATTTATTTGCAAAGTTTTGCCAGTCTTGGACCTTTTTAAGATGAGACGTCTTCAAGTTTGTAAAAATCAAAAGATAGTTTTGTTGTGTTACATTTGTACTTTGTATATATTGCTGTTTTTCTCTTAGGTGAGGAAAACAAGTCAGGCAGCCTTGCTGGCTCTGCTGGAGCAGGAGCTAATTGAGCGATTTGACGTGGAGACCAAAGTGTGTCCCGTCCTCATAGAGCTGACCGCCCCAGATAGCAATGATGATGTGAAAACAGAAGCTGTGGCTGTAAGTAGAATGACATTTTTCCATTTAGGCAAAACTTGAATGATAGGAGATGCTCCTTAAAGGTTAGGTTGCTTTATCCCATTTAACACATACTAATATTAAATTTGAAATGTAAATCAGGGCTAGAAAAGGACGTAAAGGCTTACAAGGATAAATGTACTTTCACATAACAAGAAAATAATAAGTAACTGTAAATTTATTAATTATGTCAAATTGGAAAAATACAATGGTTACTATCAGTGCAGTTGAAAAAAAAACAAAAACCTTGTGATAAATGAAAAAACATTTGAACCCCTTTAGTTGCTATTGAGCGCTTTTCTCGGCTCTGTAAGCGCAAGGAAATAAGAAAATAAAACTTGGCTTCTGCCTTTGACAGTGTGATTGTTGGGAGAAGGAAAGTCAGGCAAGTAATTTTGTTATGATATATGATGTCAGTAATTATTAGAGCATATAGATCAAGTCATTAGGCACATAGTAAAGTCAAGTACAAGTGAGTTTCTGGGTTTTCTCATATGGTTAGCTAATATTCTGATTATTTGGGAACCATCATAATTAGGGCATGAATTAGAGCAGGGGTTCTCAACCTTCCTAATGCCATGACCCTTTAACACAGTGCCTCATGTAGTGGTGACCCCAACCATAAAATTATTTTCATTGCTACTTCATAACTGTAATTTTGCTACTGTTATGGATCGTAATGTAAATATCTGATACACAGGATGGTCTTAGGTGACCCCTGTGAAAGGGTTGTTTGACCCCCACAGGTTGAGAACTGCTGAATTAGAGTAATGTATGATATGATTCACATTTGTGGTTCTGGAGTTTAGATAATAAGAATTCTGATAGTAAATTAGAAAATAATAAACTTAACTTAAAAGGTATTCAAATCTGTTTGGATAGTGAAAGATTACTATTGAAACCTAAAATAGTATAGTTATATCTTTCCTTATATTAAAAAATTACACCAAAATTGTACAGTACTTCCTGATCGTCATTAGTGGGATGAATTAGTATGATAGCTCTAGTCTTCTTTCTCTTGAAAAATTTCTTGAATCCATTATTTTATTTTTAAGATGCTCAGTTAATCATTAAGTGTGTGAGTCAGTGACGTTTAGTTCAATCACAGTGTTGTTCACCATCTGTGCCAATTCCAAAACTACTTTTTTAAATAATTTCAGGATTTCCTCAATAAAGGAAATCAGTTTGGGCCTTGGCATAATTTTTGGTTTATATTGAGCAGAGTTTAACTTACTCTAAGTTATAATTTTTGATGGGATTTAAAATTGGTAAAACAATATAATAAGACTATATCCAGCACTAGTAGTAATTTCATGATTGTCTTATAATTGGTTTATGTTTATTTTTGTCATGTTTTATAATCCCTGGCTCCCAAATGTTCCTCTATCTTGGGAATGATTCATCTAATAAATTGAGTTATGTGACTCCAGTGATGCAGTATAACTTGGGATCTTTAAGTAGGAACTTTAACTAGGGCTTGGTGATGCTTATTCAAAAAACAAAACTGGCTTTGGAGTATAGGAGATCAGGCATTGTCTTTAGTTCTGATGATGCTAAGATTTTGTTAGGGAGTGTACTGAGTCTGTAGATAAATTTGGAGAGAATTGCCTGCCTAACAATCCATGGACATAGTAGATCTCTTCATTTATTTAATTCTTTGATTTATATCATTAATATTTTGTAGTTTTCAGTAGAAAGATCTTGTATGTATTTTGTTAGATTTCATTTTTTTAAAAACTATTGTGAATAATACTGTTCTTAGTTAGTAATTTATAGAAATACAGTAAATGGTTTGTGTTCTGATATATATCCTAACAACCTTCCTTAACAAACCTAATTGTTCTAGCTGCTGCTTTGTGTAGACAACCATGTCATATGTAAAATAGTGTTCTTTCTTTTCAATCTTCATGCTATTTACTTTTTTTAAAAATCATATTTGCAGTCTAGCAGTGGATATACTTGATCAATGATGACAGACCATCAGATTTCTTTCTGTGTTAACCATGGGTGAATGTATTTAAGTAACACAGGAGTAGTTTTCAGGTAGTTAATCCTGACTTTGCCTGGTACTGTGTTCACTGAACCATGTCCATATTGAAACTCTTCTTGCTTTCCTTGGAACCAAAGCTGTGCAAAACCAGGACCTGGTTCTAGTATGCGCAAGCTTCAGTTAAGACAGTGCTTTCTAGGATAAGGACTGCCTCTGTGTAGTCCTTTCTTAGCAGCACGGATGTGCTAAATCCAGATCCTTCTTAGGGATACTCTTTCCCTTTGAACAATTACCACTTATTTTTTTACTTAGAAAGTGTTTTTTTTTTTTTTTTAATTTATCAGGCAAAATTATTATTACGGTAGAAAATGGACAAAATTTTAGAATTTTTCTGTGCATTTTATTTAGTATTAGTTAATATCTAATTTTGTGTTTCCTACTTGAATAAACAAGAGGAAATTTTTCAATTGACGAATGTTTTCTGGGACATATGCAATATAATGATGACATACTACATTTTTTTGTTTACTTAACTTATGTACTGAAAAAGCCTTAAAGATATTTTCCGTGTGTTTTTGTTCTTATTTTAGATAATGTGCAAAATGGCTCCCATGGTTGGGAAGGATATTACAGAGCGTCTTATCCTTCCTAGGTTTTGTGAAATGTGCTGTGATTGCAGAATGTTTCATGTTCGAAAGGTATTTTTTTAAGAGTTTTTTTTCTATTCAAAAACATATAGTTCTAGGAGGCAGAGGCAAAATAATTGCCTAAGCCCAGGAGTTGGAGGTTGCTGTGAGCTGTGACACCACGGCACTCTACCGAGGGCAATAAAGTGAGACTCCGTCTCTACAAAAAAAAAAAAACCCTCATAGTTCTACTGACTAATGTATTGATATATGAAATTTAAAAGGTTAAAAAAACTATATGTAATATTTTGAAATCTCAATGATGCTTTTGTTGTCAGGTCTGTGCTGCCAATTTTGGAGATATTTGTAGTGTAGTTGGCCAGCAAGCTACTGAGGAAATGTTGGTAAGTATTGCAGGTGTGAAAGAATGAGCAGTGTAACACATATAGTTTAAAATGCTCGACACATACCCCAAAATTTTAGAAGCAGAATCCCATGAATGTAAACCAGAAAGAAAGTAATAACTTTGATTTTAGGGGTTTAAATTTCTTTAAATCTAGGCACTTAAATTGTGTTTTGATGAAGACAATTTATTAAAAAATACACATATATGTCAGAGCCATTGCTTTTTTTAATTTTTAACCTTCCATTTCTATGAAGGAAATCAATTGTTCATTCAATTGAATTTTTAATTTTACTATAACTTTCATATATCTTGGTGACGCATTATATCAGGTTAGTTTTAAATACTATGTGGATCTACATGGTTGCTATACAAGTTAATGAAAGAGTTTTCTGAAGCCATCTGTTATGCAGAATAATTAAGTTTAGGTACAAGTTCTTGAATAACATTTAAACTGTATTTCTTGGGAGTGTTTTTGAATTTGCATAGTCAGTTGGGGGAGGTGATTTCTTAAAAAGTGCTGAGTATTCATACTAAATAATTCTACTTTTTAAGAACATCTAATGTTTAAAACTCTATGAAAGCAGAAAATTGGTGGGGCACAGTGTCTTATGCCTGTAATCCTGACACTCTGGGAGGCCGAGGTGGGAGGATCACCTAAGACCAGGAGTTTGAGAACAGTCTGAGTAATGAGACCCCAACACCACAAAAAATAAAAAAGTTAGCCAGGCATGGTATCACATGCCTTTAGTCCTAGCTGCTTGGGGAGGCTACAGCAGGAGGATGGCTTGAGCCCAGAAGTTGGAGGTTGCAGTGAGCTATGATGATGCCACTGTACTCCACCCAGGGCAACAGAGCCAGACTATCTCAAGACGAACACAAATAGATTTAAAAAAAATAAAAAATTACCTATGGGAAGCAGAAAATGAAAGAGCAGTAACTACTGAAACCTTTGACTGACAACCCTTTCTTTCTTACATAGCTGCCTAGATTTTTCCAGCTTTGTTCTGATAATGTATGGGGAGTCCGGAAGGCTTGTGCTGAATGCTTCATGGCGGTTTCGTGTGCAACATGTCAGGAAATCCGACGGACTAAATTATCAGCACTGTTTATTAATCTGATCAGTGATCCTTCACGTTGGGTAGAGTTTTGTTTAATTATCATTTTTTAAAAATAATACATTTGAATCTGTTTTCAAGTGAACATAATTTTGACTTCATAATTTAAGAAATAATTTACAGCCTTTAAGATATGTTATTGTTTGAGGCTAGACGTGGTGGCTCATGCCTGCAATCCCAGCACTTGGGAGGCCAAGGTGGATGGACTGCTCATAAGTTCGAGACCAGCCTGAGTCAGCATGAGACCTAATCTCTAAGAATAGCCAGGTGTTGTGGTGGGCTCCTGTTGTCTCAGCTACTTGAGAGGCTGAGGTAAGAGAATCGCTTAAGCCCAGGAGTTTGAGGTTGCTGTGAGCTGTGATGTAAGAGCACTCTACTGAGGGCGAGATAGTGAGATTCTATCTCAAAAAAAAAAAAAAAAAAAAGTCCCAAACAGCCTCTGCGCCTTTAGCTCAAGTCACATACGCTGGAGCTGGTGGGGTCGAATCCAGCCTGGGCCTTCCGAACAACAGTGATGACAACTACAGCCCCCCCCCACACACACACACACACACACACACACCCGAAACAAAAAATAGCCAGGCGTTGTGGTGGGCACCTGTAGTCCCAGCTACTTGGGACTGAGGCAAGAGAATCGCTTAAGCCCAAGAGTTGGAGGTTGCTATGAGCTGTGACGCCATGACATTTGACCCAGGGCGACAGCTTGAGACTCTGTCTCCAAAAAAAAAAAAATACAAAAACAAAAAATAAAGATATGTTATTGTTTGTATGTTTAGGAATGGAGTGTGTTTTGAAAGGCTACTATGTTAACTGTTTTGTAACTAGACAAAATTTCTTTACAGATGTAAGTCTTTTGATTTTTTTTTTTTTTCTATTGGCTTGATGTATTTTAATTGATTATTTAGATGTCAAACCAACTTTGCATCTTTGTAATAATTCCCACTTGATGGTAGTGTACAATTATTTTTATATGTACTGGATTCAGTTTGCCAGTATTTTGTTGGGGGGTTTTCTGTCCTTACCTTAAGTGATACTGGTCTGTAGTGGTCTTTGGTTGCTTTGACTGGTTTTATTATCAGAGCAATAACGGCTTCATAAAAGGAATTGGGAAGAGTTTTGTCCTCTTCTGTGTTTTGGGAGAATTTATATAGAGTTGGAGTTAATAGTTTGTGTATGTTTGGTAGAGTTCAGTGGTGGAGCCAGCTCGGCCTGTGCCTTTCTTTGTGGGCAGCTAATTACTAACTCCGTCTCTTCCCCTGCCTCACTTTGCAGTGGTTCTTGGTTCTTGTCTTTCTAGGAATGTGTCGACTTCATCTTGCGATATCTGATTTGTTGGTGCATGATTGTCCATAGTATTCCCATATAATCTTTATATTTCTGCAAGGTGAGTAGTTAGGACCTTTCTTTAATTTCTTGTTCAAGTGTCGCTTTTCTTATCCCAGTAAATTTCATCATCCTCAGTTGACACATTTGCTGATGCTGCATAATTTAAATGGTTTCACAACTGCTTCCTTCTTGACACCTTTCCACAATCTGGGAATCCAATCACAAACCTGGGCGTAGGTGATCCCTGATTCTGTCTGCAGGTGTTAAATCATTACCAGCTGATGGTGTTCATGACAGCCACTCTTTCTTCATTAGGGCCTTAAAGGGCTTGTTCACTGACATGTCAAGAAGCTGCATTTGCCCACCAGGTATCCCAGCAAGTCAAGTTTTCAAATCTGCTGTGTTTGCTTTTGCGCTTTGTGTGACATGCCGTTTGAAGTGTTCAAAAACAAGCAGAGCTTTTTTTTATGTTATCCCCCAGGCCTTTGTTACCAGACTTCCTTCATTCATTCATCTAACCTTTTTCATACATGTGGATAATAATTCCACTGGGAATCTTTTCTTTTAGAAATGTTTTTTCTTTAAAGATGATCATGAGTAGTAGCTTTGTCCATCTACCTAACAGGCTAGGACAACAGTGAAGTGTGTTTTCTCCTGTCCGTTGGTGTTAACAGCCACCGTCCTTGCTCCTTTGATGTCCACAGTCCTGTGGGATGGCGTGAGTGGGACATGCTCCATGTTGGCGATTTGGGACAGCTCAGAGTTGTCTGTTGAAGACTGATAACATAAGAATGAAACTCCAAAACTTGATTCTTGGAAGCTGCTGGAAGTTCTTGGGCAAGTTTTGTTTGTATCCTCATGCTCAAATCTTCTCTCTTCATAAAGTTAAAGCACAATTTAGGTATCCGTGTCTTTTTTCCTGTGCAATCCTTTTACCTTCTTATATCGTCTTAGTTGAAACAGAGATCTGGTTTGATGCTGCTTCAGTTTTTCCCCTTCTGCTCCCTCCAGCCACTCCCTCGCACTGCCTTCTTCTGTCTTGGCGTCTGAAGAAGCTTTTTTCCCTGTTGCCTCCACAGTCTGATGCTACTCTGTGGGAGCAGGTCCAAAGTGTCTTTTGACAACTCTGTTGCCACACTCTTTTGCATATTTAACAACTGTTAGCTTAAAGCTTGTATTGTATGAAAACCGTTTTGACATTTTCCAAGGGATTTTCCAATAATTTGGGTAAAAATAGCAGCTAGATTGCTAGCTACTGCGTGAAGGGTACGAACAGAAATACATTGCTCTTCATTGGCCAAAAATGCTTTCATTGCAAGTTCACTGTATGTTCAACAAAACTGATTACTGTATCCCAGGGTATTAGTTTGCATACTGATATTGTTGTTGCTTTCTAGATTATCGTTTTTAACACATAAGGGTAAATAAAAGGATTAAAAAAAAAAAAATTCATAGATACAGAATTAGTACTACGTATGTATAATGTACATCCTCAGTTTCTCCTCAAAAATTTGGGCAAAAAACTGTGCATCTTACATGGCAAAATGTGGTACCATTTGAGTAATTTGCCTTGTAACCTGAAGAACTTCCTGTAATGTTTCTTGTAATGTGGGTCTGCTAGACACAGGTTTTCAGTTTTTGTCTGTGAAAGTCCGTATTACCACCCGTTTTGAAAGTAGCTTTGCTGGAAGTGAGGTTCTTGCTTACCTGTTGTTTCCTCCGAGCACTTGGTCACCCCACTGCCTCTGCTCTGCTCTTTCTGCTGAGAAGCCAGCTGTATCTTTTTGAGGTTCTATTGTAAGTGATGTGTCATTTTCCTGTCACTGTTTTTTCCATATTTTCTCCTTGCCTTTGACTTTCAGAATTTTTACCCTGATACCTCCATTTTTGGTTCTCCTACTTGGAGCCGATTGAGTTTCCTTGATTTGTGAATTGTTTTTCAGTAAATGGGAAGTTTTGAGCTGACATTCCCACACACATTTTTGCTTCTCTTTTGTCTCCCGTCCTTTCAGGATCTAACTACGTAGGCCAGTGTGCTGAATGTTCACGTTTCTTGGGGCACCGTTCATTTCCTGGTATTTCCATTTCTCTGTTGTGTGGCCTGCAGGGTCTCTGGTGGTCTGTCTTCAATAGATCCATTCTTTGTTCTGCCATTTCACATCTACTGTTGAGCTTATATAGTGAGTTTTTTATTTTAGTTACAGGCAGTCCCTGGTTTACAAGTAAGATGATAGGTGCTGTAGGTTTGTTCTTGAGTTGAATTTGCATGTAAGTTGGAACAGGTACATTTACCTATTACCTGTAAATGCCACTTGTATGTCAGTCAGGTATTTTTTAACTCAGGAACTACATGTATTGAATTTCTCAATGCTGGCCTTTGTCACCCCCAGTAGAGTGCTGTGGCATCACAGCTCATTACAACCTCAAACTCCTGGGCTTAAGCAATTCTCTTGCCTCAGCCTCCCAAGTAGCTGGGACCATAGGCACCTGCCACAACGCCCAGCTATTTTTTGGTTGTAGTTGTCATTGTTTAGCAGGCCCAGGCTGGATTCGAACCCACCAGCTCTGGTGTATGTGGCTGGCGCTCTAGCCGTTGAGCTACAGGTACCAAACCATATATAGTTCTTTTTAAATAATTTCCTCTTATTGATATTATTCTCTGGTTGATGCAACATTGTCCCGTCTGTTGTACAAGTGAGTGTTGGGTGGAAGAAAGGAGCCCCTCCCCTCTTGACTATTCTCACCCAGGACCTGGCCTCAGCATAGGTTGTTCTCAGCGTCAGGTCACTGAGGGCCAGGTGACTAACAGAGAGAGCCCTGTGACTGGGAGCTGAGGAGAGGCAGCCCTGGGTCCTTGGCTGCAGCAGTCCTGAGTGGAGTCTTCACCTCGCGAAGGTGGAGCAAGGATAAGAAGGGAATGGGCTTGGTTCAAATACGAGGGACTCTTAGCTTTGTTAACCAAATGTTTGTAAATTTTCTCGAATAGACATTTCTTCATTTGCTGTTTTCTCTTAGGATCATTTCTAGAAGCTTTGCATGATTAATTTTCGCATGTTTAACTGGGGTGTGAGTCAGCCAAGCTCCTCATGCTTTCCGGGCAGAAGCCAATCTCAGGACCTTACCACATTCATTTCCAAAGCACAGTTGACATAGGGAGAAAGACTATTAAGCCTTAGTTTTATTTTAACATTTTTGTAATATATATTAGATTGTTAGAAAAGATTAACGTAGCTTATTTGAACTACATGTGGTTATTGTTTTGGATCAGTTACATGCATTATTGCTGCTAATGTGGGAATGTGGATGTCTCGGTCATGTTAGATATATACAGTTTTCCCTCTGTGTCTGTGGGGACTGGTTACAGCACTCTCTGCAGATACCCAAATTTGAGGATTCTTTAGTCCCTTGTATATTAATAAAAAGGGCATAATATTTTCATATAACTTACACCATCCTTACAAAACCGTTAAATCACCTTTGGATTGCTATAATACCTAATATAGTGTAAATGGTATAAGTAAGTATTTAGGGAATAATGAAAAGAAAAAGTCTACCTTTTCAATACAGATGCAGCAGTTGTGAGCCTAATTATGTTTTCTTCTTTTTTTTTTTTTTTAGACAAAGTCTCACTATGTCACCCGTAGTAGAGTGCTGTGGCGTCATAGCTCACAGCCACCTCCAACTCTTGGGCTTAAGCAATTCTCTTGCCTCAGCCTCCCGAGTAGCTGGGACCACAGGTGCCCACCAGAACACCCGGCTGCTTTTTTGTTTTTGGTTGCAGTTGTCAATGGTTGTTTAGCAGGCCCGGGCTGGGCTTGAACCCACCAGCCTCCATGTATGTGGCCGGCGCCCTACTCACTGAGCTACAGGCACCAAGCCATCCTAACTACGTTTTCAGTTTGTAGTTGGGTTAACTCTATAAGCCCGGGCAGATGAAGGGTCAACTATATGTTGTGTACCTATTTGAGAGACTTACACACGCACTTTCATATGTAAATCCTATGGCCGTTTAGGTTCAAAAGAAAGAGAAGATGGACTTCTGTAGGAAAATTGTTAAGTTATCTCGGAGAGATTAATCTACTAGGTTTATCCTTCTCAAAAGTTAAGATTGACTTGAAAGTTAATTTTATTTCTGAAATTCTTAATTCTTTAAGTGACTTGTGAATTTTTTAGTGGTTTTCAGAACCTTTGTTAAAATCACTTGAGCCCAAGAGTTTGTGGTTGCTGTGAGCTATGATGACCCCATGGTACTCTACCCAGGGCTGCAGGGTAAGACTCTTGTCTCAAAAAAAAAAATCACTTAGTTATCTATTGTTTCTTAAAGTCATTGGAACTAATAACAATAATAGTAGCTTAAAATCACTTCATTTTGAGGAATAGCTCAAAAGTAGAAATGTTTTTATAGTGTTGGAAAATTACTCAGTTCTCTGCAGCAGACTGTGTTAGAGAGTAAAGGAACGCGGATTCTAATCCTGATGACATTGTCACTGCACAGTGATATTGAGGAAAATCATTGGATTTCATTGTTTTTGTGAACTCAAGAAGATAGATTAATCTTTTGACAATGTGATTTAATTAACTCTTCCTAAACGCTCGTAGGTGTTATCCTCACATTAACTCTTTTCATTATAATGACAGAATAAACTGATGATTTAAATAAGTTTCACATGCCCTTCATTGGGAACAAGCTCAGAGATTTAGCAGTATCCAGAAAAGACTAAACTCGTGCATGTAATTTAAAAACTGACCTTTCATGTTTTTATGGAGCTAATGTTGACTTACAAAGCGGAAGAGCCCCTGAGTTCACGAGCTGTTCTTCTCTCTGCCATTGACCTAATTCTCACCTTTCTTTCACCTACTGAATCGTTTTGTATGTGCTTCTCCAAGTAGGCAAATAAGAATAGATTTTGCCCTTGTAAAATAGATACATATAACCCTTATTTAAAACTCATACCGTTTTTCTAGAAAAGGAATGCTAAACTTCAGAAGGTCTGGTCTGTGGCTCGGCTCCCATAGCACAGTGGTGACGGCGCTGGCCACATACACTGAAGGTGGAGGGTTCGAACCCAGCCCAGGCCAGCTGACCAACAATGACAACTGCAACCAAAAATAGCCGGGTGCCTGTCATCTCAGCTGCTCGGGAGTCTGAGGCAAGAGAATCGCTTAAGCCCGAGAGTATGAGGTTGCTGTGAGCTGTGATGCCACAGCACTCTACCAAGGGTGATGTAGTGAGACTCTATCTCAGAAAAAATAAAAATGAAAAAAAGAAGGACTGATCTGTGATGCAGTCAGGGTTTTAGTAACATGCCAGTCCTTTTGGTCAAGATCACCTGTTTTGGATTGTGTCTCTCCTTCCTTCCTTTAATAAAACTGCTCCTTTTCCAATGTTTTGTATTAAAAAAATTCTGATCTGTAACTTCCTTATCACCCCTCCTACATGAGACCATCTTGAGAACAGTAATACGTGTCCCCAGATCTTTGTGACATAGTTTTAAGTCAGTATATTTCTGATGTGTCTGTGCAGTTCTGGTATATCTGCCTTGCCTTTATGTAGGAAAAAAAAGTTACAGTCTGTCCCACCTGAAAACATTAAATATTATCACATTTTGTTGACTTAATTTCTTCATTATCTTTTGTTTGGCATGGTTTTTTTTCCATTCTTTTTTATCTTGAGTATATGAGGCTGACAATTAAGTTCATGAACTCATTCTAGCAAAAGTGCTATATACCTCATTGCTAAATATCCCTCTAGTTATTCAAAGTACTCCCCTTGGGAAACCATACACCAGTGCCAGCACCTAGTCCGTCCTCTCAAGCTCTTTCTCTAGGATGAGTTCACAAACTTAATTGCCAGACTTAATATGATGACAGCTCTGACAGCCATTCTAGAAAAAGAGTTCCAAAATTGTTATGAAGGGTGGATTTTTAAATCATAACTGAAGAGTGATATATAGTTATTTTTTCTTTTTAATTTTAATCCCATCTACTATAGATTTACAGTTCTGAATTTTGGGTTTCTTTTAGAAAAGGATGATTATTATTATCTAAACACAATTTGGTATATGAAAGGTAGATTATTAAATGTGTTATATGTGTGTGTGTCTGTCTCTATACACGGTGGCATAAAGTTCGTGTGTAATTTTAAATTTGCACACTATTTTAAATTGCACATGAACTTTATGGCCACCCTGTATATATAAATCCTTTTTTAAATGTGTAATGATTGTCCTCTTTTTCTTCCTAGGTTCGCCAAGCAGCTTTTCAGTCTCTGGGACCTTTCATATCTACTTTCGCTAATCCATCTAGCTCAGGCCAGTATTTTAAGGAAGAAAGCAAAAGTTCAGAAGATATGTCAGTAGAAGACAGAAATAGGTACAATTTTAAAACTTTGTTTTCCAGTCGTTCTGCTAGTGAATATTATTTCAACCCTTTTGTAACAAATGTTCTTTTTGGAGAGTTTACTATTTCTCTTAATTATAGAACTCATATTTTCTAGAGTTTCATTTTGCATACATTTGTTAAGCATCTTTTCAGTTAGTTACATATAGAATGAGAAGATACATATAACAGTCTAACTTGATGCCAGCACAAAGCAAACTCTAAACAGTAGAGTCTGTAGTATTTTGGTAAGTTTAAAGAATTATTTACCTAGTAAATTATCTGATGATATTTAGAATATATGGGTGATTGTTACATGATGTATATAGGATTTGGTTTTTTAAATTTGTTTTTAAGGATTAAAACCTACCTTAGGAATATGTTTTATTTTTCTTTCTAGTCAGATCATTTAGTTGTGGATCTTGGGGTCTCTGTCTACAGGTTGATTACTGTAATCTCTCCATTTGGGGGAACCCATTCGAATGATTAGCATCAACCTAGTGTACTCAATAGTGCACTCAGTTTTAAGTATATAACCAAATTTTTAAACAAAGCTTAAAGAGTCAACTCTCTTTTTTTTTTTCTTTTTAATTTGCCTTAAAAAGTTTCTATTGCATTTTAATTTTTAGCATTTATTAATAATAAATGCTTTGGGGAAAAACCGAGTCAACCTTAACTTAGTACGTGGGAATTAAGCATTTGAATTGATTTTGGTACATGTTTTTGAAGCAGTCCCTACTGTAATGCTCGAGTTACCACAGTGTCTCGTCCCTCTCTTGTCATGATGCTAATGGACATTTTCTTCTGTAGGTCTTGACACTGTGATATTTGCTTTCTTGGTGTTTTAATTTGGCAGTTCTTCCTTCTTCTCTGCTGCCTTGTCTTACCTTTTGACTGTTCTCCTACTGTCCTGCTGAGTAGCCATACAAATCGGAGGTACTGTTTTTGTAAAGGAAGAAAAGTCACTCAACCCTGTCTTCCTAGCAAACAAAGCCTGTCAGTTCTTTTGACAGGACTCCTGCAAGGAGTTTTACGAAAATGATGATGGGGATGGGGGGATGTTGTCTATTTTTCATTTTTGAAGTAGCATACTTTTTTTTTTTAACCTATCCATTTAAATGTACTGAAGATTGTTATATAACTTTTATTTATTTTTAAATTTGGAAAGGGTCTAGTGAGAGAAAGTATAAATTTACAGACAGTTATATAAGACAGAGGTTGGCAAACTTTCTGTGAAAGAGCAGGTAGTAAATATTTTCATTATCTGTCACAAGTACCCGACTCTGCCTTGCAGCATGTGCACAGCCGTGGACGTTACTTAAATGAATGGGAGTGGCTGTGTTCCAGTAAAAACTGTATCGACACAAACAGTTGAGATGGCTATCATAGCCATGTTTGCTGACCACTGGAATATAGCATTCTTGGAAGAGCTGTTTATAGGTAGTTTAGTTCTTACTTCTCCCGTTTTAATGAGATATATGTCTTAATTTCAAAGCAGATGCTGTTTGTAGCATTGGATCATCACTGTATTAGACTATTGAATTATGTTAATGATAGGGAAGAGAGAGTTCCTGGCTAGGGAAGGAAGTATATTAAATATTGCAAAAGCTTTTGCATAGTTTGACTTCCTAGCTTTGTGGAGAATTGGACCTGTGTATTATTAATTCTCAGAACCATTAGTTTGTATGCTTTCCTTAAACAACATACTGACTTTTGTTTGAAGTAGTCTAACACTATTGTGTTATTTAAGATTGATTGACTGATTGATTATGCCAGAATTAACTGAGCACCTACTATGAACCAGAAAGTGTAGCAGGAAAGATAGAACTTGGTTCCTATTCTGAAGGTTCTCTCAGTTTCCTAGAATTAACATTTCTTGAACAAGTATCTTAGAAATTGAAGGCAAGTTTTTAGCAGTATATTTCTACTACTGTTTATTTATTGCTTAGTGTTTCATCTGACCTAGAAACATTTACTATCATTTTAATACTCTTAAAGCATTTATTGATTATAAACATCTGACTTTATATATGTATGAGATTTACCTTTTACTTTCCTTGGATCAGGCTGTTAATACTTCTTTGAATGTGCTGACAAAAGCCACTTCCAGAAGCAGGATTAAACATTTAAAGTGGCATTTAAAAGTATGTACAGGAAGCCTTCTCTCGTGCATAGTGGAGGCACAGTGCTCACTGTGGGTGGTGCTCCCGGTTTTGCCCTTGCTGCTCTCTAGGAGGCGACATGTCTCACCCACACCCTCATTTAACAGAGTGACAAGGGCAGCACAGTAACCGCCCTTAACTCAATACCTCCAGAGTCCTTTCCTGACTTTTTCAGGAAATTCAAAGCTTTTGTCTTTGTGATAACACTGAAGTAGAGCACTGATTTTCAACCATGTCTTTCAAATTGTGTAGTTGTATGTGTAACCCAGTTGATCCCAAACCCATCCATTGTCGTGATCTAGTTCTTGTCTTTGTGCTGACACCTTCATGGGCTTGGAACACAGTTGGCGCATAATACATCTTGAATGAATTATTCGCAGGAAATTCGGATTTGGTCTCAAAAACCTGATGGAACTGAACCAATTTTTGTCAGATTAGCTTAATGCTAACTATGTGAAAATAAAATTGATAAAATTAGTACAAACATTTTACTAATATTGAAATTTCATTTCATTAGTTCACATTACTTGGCAGGTGTATCCTGAAGGATTTTCTTTGCTTTCATTTCAGGATAACAGTGCTTTGTTAGTCAGATGTCCCACAAGTCATTTTCTCCACGAAATACTTGAGCTTAATTTTCTAGGTCCATTGTCTCTAGTCAGGAACTCTAAGGACATTAATTGTAAATTTATGTAAGTACAAAAAGAAACTTGGAGCTCTTTTTAATTAGGTTCTCTTTTGTGTGTTTTAAATGGCAGTTTCTTAAATTTGTTAGACAGTAGATGACGGGACCTTATAGGTTTTAGCCCTTTGCTCCTCCCCCTCTTGCTGAACAATATCATGGGTAATTTCTTGCCTACCCTCTGGTCCTCTTGATACCTACACCTCTTAGGAGATAGGATAATTCTCCCACTATGCAGAATCACAAAGGTCCTCAATTTTTAAAAGAGTGTTTGTCTTCTATAATAATAGCATTTAGAAGTTTGGCAATTGAGAATATTGGAATTTTGGCGTTTAGCAGCTAGAGTTTGCATTGACTGTTATCCAGCTCTAGGAAGAGTTAGACTTTAAGCCTCGTGCTCACGCCTGTAGTCCCAACACTATGGGAGGCTGAGGCAGGCAGATCAGCTGAGCTCACGGGTTCAAGACCAGCCTGAGCTAGTGCAAGACCCCTGCCTCTAAGAAAAAAAAATGGCCAGGTGTTGAGGCAGGTACCCATAGTCCCAGCCACTCAGGAGGCCAAGGCAAGGGAATTACTTGAGCCCAGGAGTCTAAGGTTGCTGTGAGTTATGACACCATGGCACTCGCCTGGGGGTGACAAAGTGAGACTATCTCAAAAAAAAAAAAAAAAAAAATAGAATTTAAAGAATTTATACTTTTGACACTTTGAAATGACCTTTCAATCAGGTTCCATTTTATGTATTTAAAATGAAAGTTTCTTAAATTTGTCAAATAGTAGATGAGACTTACAGGTTTTACCCATATGCTCTCTACCTGTTTGCTGAACACTATATTATTATAATTTTTTGAATTTAGTTTGAATTATTTTAAAATTAGAAAAATTACAAAAATACCAGGAAATATTTTATATACTCTTCCGATATCTGTCACCTAGATTGTCTAGGTATTAACATTTAGCCATATTTGCTTTATTCTTTTTTTTTCTCTTTGAAAGTAAGTTTTGAACATGAATTTTTTTAACCTTTACTGTGTATTTCCTTAAGCCATAATATACATTACATAACTGTAATCAGAGTACCATATATACTCGCGAATAAGCCGAGTTTTTTCCGGCACAAAATTTGTGCCGAAAAACCTGAACTTGGCACAAAGCCTTATACTCGAGTATATACGGTACCAAAACTAGGAAATTAACATTGTTAAAATACTGTTACCTGATCTGTAGACTTTACCAATTAGCCTACTAATAGTCTTTATAACAAAAGGCAATAAAATGATATGTTTTAAAACAAGGACAAAGTAGTTGGGAAATACGTAATTCCTATACAAATAGAAGATATATTTATTTTGTATAATAGCACTAGCTCAAGAGCACCTTTGGGAGGGAAAAGGTCTTAGAGATGTATGGGTTATCTACATCAATCCTTCATTTTTATGAATAAGGAATAAATGAAGAATCTTAGAAGTTCCTAAGAAACTCAGAGTTTATTATGCCAGTTCTAGGTTAAGATTTTGAAATCCAGCGTCGTCCCAGCTGTAAAACGATTGTGTTGTATGTACATACTGTGTATTTTACAGTTATGAGAATGAAAGAGAAACGTCAGAATTTAAGATGCTGCTGCTGTGTGATATGTTTTTCAGATGATTTATGTGTATGTTTGTGTGTATATATACATATATATATTTTATCTGTATTTATAGGTGTTGAAAACAGCGAGTCATACTGTGGTGAGCATTGCTACGTCTGTGGGGGCTATTGAATAGGTGTGAACGTCACTCTGCTTTGTGCCGTCCTATTGAGCCATTCTGTTACATCATGTTCGTTGTGTGTAGTTAAAGGAACACGATGTTTGAAGGGAGCAGCCTTCATTTTATGTACATATTTATCCATCCTCATTTGAGAGAGGTCTGCTCACCCGTGTCGTCATCCCTGTGTTCTTGAAGCCTGTAATCATCTCTGTCTTCTCTGAGAGACGCGGCCCTATCCGCTGTTCCATCAGTCTTTCCAATCCCCTCCCTGCTGCTCTTCTAACCTTTTTTGCTCAGGCTAAAAATAAGCTCATCTTATACTCTGGTTTCTTTTCAGGTGGTATAAATCTTGCCTTTTACTAAAGATTTCTGTGGAGAGGAATACTCCTGAGTCTTAACCCAGTTTTGGGGGCCTTGTGTCTGCAGGAAAAATAAAAAAACAACAGGCTATCTTTATCATCCTTTCATACAAGAAAAACGCCTTTGCGCTCTGTTGTATGTGACCGTCAGTTTCTCTTCGTAGTATTTGCCTTGCACACGTCTCAGCCCCACACAGCGTGAGTCTCCACCTCTCCCAGGTGTTTGAGTCCTCACAGACATCCCGGCACAGAATCTGACGTAGGTGCCTGCGCTCACCCTTTCTGAACCTGAACCCATCAGCTTCCTCCTTAAACTCTTCCTGCGTTTTTCACTTTTAGTTGGTGTTACCAGCAGCTGTTGGATTGCCCCAGCCAGCAATCTACAGCTCTTCCCCGACTCCTCCCTGTGTGTCTCACTCCCAGCATGCAGTGAGTACAGACGTTCTATCGATTTTGTTCCCATTGGAGCGTTTGCTTCTTCTGTAGCCCCGAAGGTACTGCCTTCGTCAGAACATCATCCCTCACCTGCTCATCTGTGATTCCTGCCTCCTTTCTTCACCTCCAACTCACTTCCAGTGCTGCTTCCACAATGGTCTTTAAACAAAAGCAGATCCAATAGTAACTTTTCCTTAATTCCTACATGATTTCCTATAGCCTGGGCTAACTTCCAGAAGTCTGCAGGTGTGGAGTGCGTTGTTTCCTGCACTGTCCTTCATCCTTGTGGTCACCATGCCCTTCTCTTAGCTGCTGTGAAGATATCACACCTCTCTGGCACCCTTGCCTGGCACATGCTGTTTCTCCTTTGGATGATTTTTCTTCCCCTTAGCCTCATACACATTTATTGGTTCTAAACAAAACTCATGTTATTTATTCTAAAGCCTTTTCATCTCCAGGTTCATTCCCATCTCCTGTGTCCCGGGTCTATACTGTGTAACACCTCGTCTGGCAGTGATTTGCTTATATGTTTGTTTATCCTATTTGGCTCTTACTATAATTCAAGAGCAAGATCCACATCTCATTCACATTTTAATCCTCTGGACTGATTTCATTTCTTGGCTCTTAGTAGGTGCTCAATAAGTGCTTATTAAATTTAATTGAGTCAGGGCGGCACCTGTGGCTCAGTGAGTAGGGCCCGGCCAAACTGCAACAAAAAATAGCCAAGTGTTGTGGGGGGCGCCTACAGTCCCAGTTACTTGGGAGGCTGAGGCAAGAGAATCACCTGAGCACAAGAGCTGGAGGTTGCTGTGAGCTGTGATGCTACAGCACTCTACCGAGGACAACAAAGTGAGACTCTGTCTCAAAGAAAAAAAAAATTTAATTGAGTCAGGTAAAGTACAGGAGATACACAGTAAAATGTACTGTAGGGCTTTAGTTTTAGGTAGTAGATGCAGGAATGAGAAGGCCTTAACCAGGAATTTGCACCTTCTGTCTTTACCCATTAAGCCAGGATGTCATTTTGGGAAAGCCTTTGGGAGTAGAGATGAATATTGTAGAAGAAATAAAGATAATCTTTTATTACCACATAAGCAGGTTTAAAAATATTTTGTGAGATAGTGAATATCTTTTCTGCCATTGTGTAAAGATTTTTCTTTTTGTCTTCTTTTTTTAATGTAAGCAAAAAACTTTAATTCTCAGATTTTTATTGTCATTGTAGCAGAGCGACAGCATGAATAATCCTAAAAATGAAATAATTTAACAATTGTATATACCTTGAAATTCATTGTAGGAATTTCCCTTCCTACTATTTTGCTTTTACTGATTATTAAAATTAGCTTGGTGTTACAAAATCCCAGGATTCTTAAATGGTATCTTTTCCAACTAATATATATTGCTTGAATATCTAGAGGTTTGCTTCACAGGTATTTTACATCTCTGAACACAGATCAACTGGTGGAAAGAGAAGCATTATAAGTAATAAACTGCTCAATTTGTATGGATAATCTAAGTTTTAGAGTTTAACTTGTCTAAATGCTGTATTTAATATCTCCCATTGTTTTTTGTCAGCAATTATTTTTATACTTTCATGTTTGTTTGTTTTTTCTCCCCCAAATGAAACAATAAAAGGATCAGAGGTCAAGAAGTCCCAGAGGATGTGCAGATCAGGCCAGAGGATGTTCCTTCCGATCTCACTGTTAGTAGTTCAACTGTTGAACTGGAGGATGCAGCGGAAGACCATGCTGCTGAAACACCCAGGGAATGTCCAGGTGTGGACAGCTCTTTAATGTGTACCATGTCCTCAGACTCTAATCAGGAAGCAGCTAATAACGAGAATGATAAAAAACCTGGAAACTACAAATCTACATTACAACCTGAGATTGGCACCAGTTCACAAGACTCAGCAGTCTTAGATCAGGAATTGTACAACTCCTTCCATTTCTGGAGGACTCCTCTTCCTGAAATAGATCTAGATCTAGAGCTTGAACAGAACTCTGGGGAAGCACTCAGCCCAGAGAGACCAGAGAAAACATCTGAAGTTCCCACACCAGGTTCTCCAAACATCACCATGGCTACCAGAAAGGAACTTGAAGAAATGATAGAAAATCTAGAGCCCCACATTGATGATCCGGATGTTAAAGGTATGGAAGAGTCAGTCAGGTTTGATGTTTATTGTAAAATGGATAAAAATGTTCTTTTCTGACTTAAACATTTTGTGTGTCATAAAATTCACCTCTTTTAAAAATGTACTGTGACCATGATCATGCTTGCTTAAAATTCTCTCCATAAATATAATTAATCTGATTTTTAGGACATTTCATTTAAGATAGGCTTACCATTGTATTCCTTACTATATTATATATACAGATTTGTGATTCTCAAATCCCTCTTTGAAATTTTTAGTTACTCAAGCAGTGTTTTGTAATTTTGAATCTTGAGTCCTGCATTAACTATTTTGCTCATTATCTTGCTAGTTTTTTTTTTGTTTTTTTTTTTTTAATAAAATAGTAGTGGATGCAATTGTCTGTAGGAAAGGTTATA
Source organism: Loris lydekkerianus (assembly GCA_963574355.1). Taxonomy (NCBI): domain Eukaryota; kingdom Metazoa; phylum Chordata; class Mammalia; order Primates; family Lorisidae; genus Loris; species Loris lydekkerianus. The sequence continues at coordinate 9,593 of CAUYPK010067078.1, read as the reverse complement.
GTCTATTAACAGTGGACAGAGATCTCTTTTTTTCTGTGGAATGTGATGTTTTAAGAGCTGTTGACTTTTACAAGACTATTTTTCAGTTTTGACATTTCTCCGTTGGTGATACATACTTCACCTAGGTTCCTTCAGCCATAATGGGTTTCCACATTAAAATAAAATGTTACCTATTATTGAATGGAGTCTATGTTCTGAGTAAATCAGTTTCTGCCAGCTGGAGGTTGGGAAATGGTTTACAGCCAGTAGGGCAGACTCTGGGAAGAGGTTGTCTTTTACTCCTTTCAACACCATGTCCTTCCTGTTAACTCTTCATAACCATTCAGCGAAGTGTGAAATACTATTTAAAACAAGAAAATTGAAAGAAGAAAACCCGTAACTATATAAGTCCTCAGAGATCTTACCTCATTTTTGATTATTTTTTTTTCCCTTGTTTCGAAGCTAAAATTTCTAAGCTATCAGTTTGTTCAGTGTTGGGAAATACTTGTTTTTAAAGCAGACATTATGGTACTTCCAGTATCTGTCTAAAATATACAAGACCTTGTTTTTATTTAAACTTTGAAAATTGTGTCAGTTTAGTTAGGTTAGCACTTATCTTTATTTGGCTTTAATTATGATTTTTAGAGATTTCCTATTACAGTTTAATAGTTAGAGAAAAGTTAAAATGACTGATTAAAGATAAGTTTATATCCTTGATTGTTAGAACTTATTTTAATTTAACTGACATCAGATTTATTTTCTTAACCCTTTGAATTGGGTTATAATTTGTTATAGTAAAATTTGGCTTTTGAATGATGCTTCTGTGAGATTTGACAAACATACGTAGTCAGGTAACAACCACAGTAGTCAAGATACCCCCCAAGTCTGTGATGCCTGTAGTCTGTAGGCAGCTCTTCATCCCCAGCCTCACCAAGCAGCTGTTCGCTGCGCTTTCCTAGTCAAGCAGGCTACAGCCTGGAGTCTGACTTTCACCTAGCAAAATAGATTTGCTGCTACTATCAGTTTATTCCTTTTATTTTCTGAAATAAGGGCAAGAGCAGAAGGCTAAATTTTATCAATAGAATACATTATTTTTTTAAAAAAACTTCTCACAACAGTCTATTATTTTTTTGTGAAAACTTCACTGCTCTCCTTTTTTGCCTCACTCCTCAGTGGTTTCTCCCATCATTGGTAGCTCCCTTGAACCAGTTTTCTGTGTTTTACGACAACTTGATGATTCAGCAAGTATCAAGCGTTTTGTTTTTTCAACAAATTACAGTCTTGTTGTTGTAGTCTCCTCCTCTCCGTCTACCTGCTTCCGTGCCCAGGCGAGGAGAACTGAGGCACAGAGACTTGCAGGACGTTCCCAGCAAGGGTAGCCAACTTTTGATAAGTGTTAATGCCTTTATGACTTTGAACTCTGTTTAAATGTTTTATTATTTATCAACTTACATTTGTTAAACTCATCAGACTTGAATAACTGTTACTTTACTTTTCATATTATTTTTATGAAAAAGAAGATTGCCACTCAGGCTTTAAGCCTGCTTTTGGAGCTGTCATTGTTCCATACCTGCCAGTTCTCTGACAAATACTAGGCACTCAAATATTGAATGAACTGTTTTAAAATGTTCTTCCAACAAATAAGCAAAAGCTAATATATACGATTTGCTTTTTAAAAAACTTACACGTTGCATATATGCAGGCTTCACAATATGACTTGAGGTTCAGAAGATGGCTAATGCTGTACTGCAAAATTATAAGCTATAATTGAGAGATTTCAGTACACATATAGGGATACCTCAGAGATAGCTGGTTTAGTTCCAAACCACTGCAATAAAGCAAGTATTTAAAAAAGTGAATCACATAACTTTTTCTTTTCCTAATGCATATTAAATCTGTACTATCCAATATAGCCTGTCAGGTGTGCAATAACTTTATGTCTTAAAACACAGTGTATTTACCTTAATTAAAAAATACTTTATTGCTAAAAGCTGCTAGTGATTATCACCCTTCAGAGAGTTGTCATCTTTTTGCTGGTAGAGGATCCTTCCTTGCTATTGATGGCTGCTGACTTGATCAAGGTGGTGGTTGCTGAAGGCTGGGATGGATGGCTTTGACAATTTCTGAAAATAAGACAGCGATAAAGTTTGCTGCCTTGATTGACTTTTCCTTTCACTGAAAGGTTCTCTGTAGTATGCAGTGCTGTTTGATAGCATTGCTGTTCTTCTCACAGTAGAACTTTCAATAGTAGAGTCAGTCTTCTTAAATCTTGCCATTGCTTTATCAGCTAACGTGATGTAATATTCTAAATCTTTCTTGTCCTGTTAACACTGTTGATAGCGTCTTTACTGAGAGTAGATTACATCTTAAGAAACTACGTGGCCTTGGTGTCTCATACCTATAACCTCAGCACTTTGGCAGGACAAGGTAGGACAGGATTTTGAGACCATCCTGGGCAACATAGCAAGAAGCCTGTCTCTACAAAAAGTAGCTGGCTGTGGTGGCTCATGCCTGCAGTTGCAGGTACGTGGGAGGCTGAGGCAAGGAGATCACTTGAGCCCAAGAGTCCAAGGTTACAGTGAGCTGTGATCAAGCCGCTGCACATTAGCCAGCCTGATGGCAGGTCAAGACCTTATCTCTTAAAAAAAAAAAAAGGAAAAGAAAAAAGAAACCATTTTCTTCATCCATTCACATTTAATTATGAGATTGCAACAGCTCAGTCACTTCTGTAGGCTCTACTTCTGATTGTAAACAGCTCCCTTGGCTGTTTCTGCCATCTCTGCAGTTGCCTCCTCCCCTGAAGTCATAAACCCCTCCAAGTCATCATCATGACAACTGGAATCAACGTCTTCCAAACTCCTGTTAATGTTGATTGTTGATCTCCCATGCATAGCAAATGTCCTTAATGACATCTAGGACTGTGACTCCTTTCTAGAATACTTTCAATTTACTTTGCCCAGGTCCATCATGGAAATCACTTTCTGTGGCAGCCATAGCCTTACAAAATGTATTTCTGAAATAATAAGACTTGAGAGTTAAAATGACTCCTTGATCCCTGGGTTACAGAATGGATGTTGGGTTATTAGGTAATGAAAACAAAATTAATCTTGTACGTCTCCCTCAGAACTCTTGGTGACCAGATACATTGTCAGTGAGCGGTAAGATTTGGAAAGGAATCTTTTTTTTCTGAGCAGTAGGTCTCAGCATTGTGTTTAAAATATTTAGTAAACCTTGCTGCAAACAGATGTGCTGTTGCCTAGGCTTTGTTCTTCCATTTCTAGAGCAGAGAGAGTAGATTGCATCATTCTTAAGGGGACCTTAGGATTTTTGGAATGGTGGATGAATACTGGCTTTGACTTCAAGTCATCAGCAATACTAGCCCCCACCGAGAGTGACCTTCCCTGAACTTCTGAAGCCAGATGTTGACCTCGCCTCTTAAGCCAGCGAAGTCCCATACGTCATGTCTTCCATTATAAGGCTGTTTTGTCTGCATTGGAAATCTGTGGTTTGGTGTGGCCACCTTCAGCAGTGATCTGAGGTCAGGTTCTCTGGGTGACGTAAGCAGCTTCTCTATTGGCACTTGTCATTTCATCTTGCACTTTCATGTTATGGAAACAGCTTCTTTCCTTAAACCTCATGAACCAAACTCTTGTAGTTTCAAAGGTCTTCTGTAGCTTCCTCACTTCTCCCAGCCTTTATGAAATTAAAGAGTTAGGGCCTAGTTCTGGATTAGGCTTTGGTTTAAGGGGATCTTTGATCTTTATCTCTCTCAGCAGTAAGGCGGTTTCAGTGAACACGGTGAACATGGTGAACATTCGTGTGTTCACTGGAATAGTATGTTGCATTTCCTTCGAGAACTTCTCCTTTGCATTCTTGGCTAACTGGCGTTAAGGGGCCTGGCTTTCAGCCTGTCCAGAGACTTGGAGCACGCCTTCCTCACTAAATCATTTTAAGTTTTTGATTTCAAGTGGGAGATGTGTGACTCTTCCTTTCTCTTTCTTGAACACTTAGAGGCCATTGTAGGGTTATTAATTGGTAATTTCAGAATTGTTTTGTCACAGGGAAAAAGAAAGTCCAAAGAGAGGAAGAGAGACAGGGAATGGCTGGTGAGCAGAGCAATCAGAACACACACATTATCAATTAAGTTGCTGCTTTAACTTTGGGCAAGGTTTGTGACACCTCAGAACAATTAAAATAGTAATAAAGAGCCACTGATCATAGATCACCATAACAGTTATAATAACATTGTTCTGAAAAGTGTGAAGTCTTGCAAGGATTGCCATAGTGTGTCCAGAGACGCTAAATGAGCACGTGTCATAGGAAGAATGTTGCCGACAGGCGTGCTTGAAGCAGGGTTGCCACGGACTTTCAGATCTGTACAGAGTAGTTTCAGCTATTTGGGAGGCGGAGGCAGAAGGTCACCTGAGGCCAGGAGTTTGAGGCTGTAGTTTGCTTTGATTATGCCTGTGAATAGCCACTGCACTCCAGCCCACAACATAGGGAGACTTTGTCTCTTTAAAAAAAAAAATGCAAGTTATCTGCCAAGCAAAATTAAACAAAGTATTCCTGCACTTCTCAGGAAACAGAAACACAGGTTTGGGATTATTCACACACACCCCAAGTTTTCCAGGGGGTAGGCATTTTAGCCTTTATTCTATTATCTGCTTTGAGTACTGTTTGGGGTTGCTGAAGTCATTAAAAATATTAGTAAAATTGGAGTTGAAATTCTGAAAATTATAGTATTTCACTAAAACATTTTTGTGAGCAAACGTCCACAGTTTATTTAATTTACAAGTAATGAATAGAACCTCTTCCAGTATTTCTTGCATCTCTGTTGCTAGGTTCTTAGTGTACTTAGATGAGAATTTTTTTTTTTTTTTTATGCTATAGCATAGTAGTTGGTTATCTTAATAAAATAGCTACTAATTATTTTGTATAAGTAAATTTGACTTTAAATTTTTCACATTTTGAATATCCAGGTGGATTGTTACTTGGAGCAAATGCTAAATATTTTTTACTAAATTTCTCATTTATTTGGGGAGCAGAAGAATGCTTTATCTTAATTTTGAATTACCTTTATGAGAAAGGCACAACTCAAAATGTAGGCAGTGCTTATTGCCAGATTTAAGAACCGCTGCTTGGTAAGTTCTCATTTTGATCTGTTGCAAGTAAGCCAGTGCTTATTTGGGATTGGGTTCTCTGTGTTTAGGACAAAGTACTACTTTCGTTTAAAAAAAAAATTAGGGAAAAATAAACTGGAATGAGTTGTAAGATGTTTAAATGAAACTGCAACAAAAATCTTTGTAATTACCATTGTTTTATGTTGGCAGGGTTTGTGTGACTGCTCTTCTGCTAAAATAGCTTAGTAAGTAAGCCTTGTCAGTTTGATTCCTGCACTACCAAAACACAGTTAACTCGTACTGAAATTGACTCCTTCTAATAAACTGGACACAGCTCCGGCAGCTAGATAGCATTCTTTTCCCATACTAACGCAGAATAATGTACAGTAGTGGATAAACATTTTAATCTCATGAAAACGTATTAGTTTTCTTTTTCTCTTGAAGGACTAATGATCTACCACAGTAGAATTTTTTTTTCAGCTTTTTGATGACAGTGTCAAAAAAATAAACGTTTCATTGCTAATGTACAGTGCACGTGGAGAAGGCTGCAGCTGAGTTCTGACTCTTTGCTCACTTTGCCCACAGCACAAGTGGACGTGCTGTCTGCAGCGCTGCGTGCTTCTAGCCTGGATGCTGAGGAAGAGACCATCAGCACAGAAAAGAAAAGTGATTTGCAAGATGAACTGGGTATAAGTGAGCTACCAAATTGTAAAATAAATCAAGATGATTCTGTGCCTTTAATCAGCGATGCTGTTGAGGTAACCAACTCAGTAAAGTGTTTGCCAAGTGAGAACAGTGTGATCAGAAGTCTTTTAGTGGGAAATAGTTACAGCTAATCACTTTTACTTAGCATATTGTGTTTGTTGCTGATTTTTTAGCTTTTCCTTTTGCATAAAGTAAAATTAATTATTTTTACCACATCCTGTCCTTGTGACATAAGTGTCATATGAAATGCTTGGAAAAGTAAACCCCAGTCCTGGCTATATGACTCTTTAGGAGACTCAATGTTAACGTAGCTCACTGCAGTGAAATAGTCTCACTGGAAACAAAGCCTTTTGTCAAGAATAATTAACTCTTCCCTTTTCTTTTTGGAGAGGTGCTTTGTTTCTGATCGGACCATTTCACTGCAGCAAGCAACACAGTATTCTGAGCAGAAGATCGGGACTTGAGGCCATGTTGCGGAGGGCCAGTGACATTATCTGGACTCTGGAGTGTGAGGGTGGGTACTGTCCTAGCACCATCTTCCCTGTGTACTTGTAGTGTTTCGGTATGATCCTTCCTACTGTGCTCCCATCAAGGCAGCAACATTTGGCTTTGGTGTTTCTTACCCCTAGTTTATATAAAGACAGAGAAGGATTACACCACTTGCCAGAATCAAATGGTCATAGATCATAGCAGCTTGAATGAGTCTCAGGAAAGATCCTGCACAGTGGGGCTGGTGAAAGGGTTCTTGGAGCTCTAGTGTGCTTCTGTTGTGTTTTTTGTTAGGTGACATGGGGTAGAGTTAGAAATCTGTGCAATACCAGTGGTTTGGAATGAAACTGTCCATTTATTAGAGATTTAAATGCTGTACTTTCAGAGGTGCTTTCAGTTATTGTCATTGTTGTTAGCTGTTAAAAAATATGTATTGTGAAATTACATAGCAACAACCAAGAATAGGAGTAGAATAAAAACTGCGTATGAATCCCCTATCTTCTCTAAAATAGTTGAGTGGAACTCTCTCAGTACTTTTTTATAAGTAAACTAAGTTAAGCTATTTGGATAATTTCAGAATCATTCAAATTTATTTTTTAATCTCATTGTCCTAGAATTTGTTTTCATACATTTGGCGTCTTCTTCAGCCCATTTGATTTGAGACAGGGGAAGTTCTTAGGACAGCGTTTCTCCACCTGTGGGTGGTGACCCACAGGAACTGTATTAAAGGGTCGTGGCGTTGGGAAGGTTGAGAACCCCTGGCTTAGGAGGTCTTAGTATGCTCATAAACTGCTAAACGTGAGGAATTTGTATGTATATTTATCTTTTGGCAATCTTGACAGGTAAGTAACTTAGTAAGATAGTTGTAAGTGAAGAGCATTTACAGACAGGACAGCGCTAAGCGGATGTTTCTTTCCAACAGAGTATGGACTCTGCTCTCTGCTATAGTCACAATGATTCGGACTTGAGCACCAGCAGTAGTTTTAGCCCTGACGAAGAAAGGAGAACTAAAGTGCAAGTAAGTGACAAAAACCGCCACCTGTTGTGCGTAGGTTCTTAATTCCTCTTTCAAAACCCACTTTTTTTTTCACCTAGATAAGTGGTGTTTTCGCTAAGAAAATTAAAGTGAGAGAGTAACAGGCAAGCACGGCTGGTCCCTTCTCACCATGAGAGTGATCACAGACCGCAGTCCTGCAGCGTCCCTTCATGTTGTTTTGTTTGCTTGCTTGTTTGAGACAGAGTGTCACTTTGTCACCCTCAGTAGAGTGCTGTGACCTCACAGCTCACAGCAACCTCCAGCTCTTGTTCTTAGGTGATTCTCTTGCCTCAGCCTCCTGAGTAGCTGGGACTACAGGTGCCTGCCACAATGCCCGGCTATTTTTTGTTGTTGTTGCAGTTTGGCCGGGGCTGAGCTTGAACCCGCCACCCTCAGCATATGGGGCCAGCGCCCTCCTCACTGAGCCACAGGCGCCGCCCCTTCGTGTATTTTTGAGGGCCTTAAACATGCCTGTGTGCTCCTTGATCTTCCAGCGACAGTTGAATGCATCCTGTCCTACCTCGGTGTTTCCTCACTCCTAGGTTACCAAGATTTATAAAAATAGCTCAGGCTGGGGTGTGTTGGCTAACACTGTTATCCCAGCGCTTGGTAGGCGGATCGCTTAAGACCAGGAGTTTAACACCAGCTTGAGTAACATAAGACCTTGTTTATACACACACACACTCGATTTTACTAAAATATGAAAAGATGACTCAGAGCTATTTTGAAGTGCCATCAATAACAGATAGCCCGGGAAATACAACTTCCTAGGTCAAATGGTATGTGTTCCTTTTCTTTTTTCTTTTCCTTTTTTGAAGATAGGGTTTTGCTTTGTCACCCAGGGTGTAGTGCAGTAGCCCAGTCACAGCTCACAGCAACCTCTAACTCCTGAGCTCAAGTGAGCCTTCTGTCTCAGCTTCCCAAGTACCTGGGACTGCAGGTGCCTGCCACCACACCTGGCTACTTTTGAAATGTTTTAATAGAGACAGGGGTCTTTCTGTGTTGTTGAGGCTGCTCTTGAACTCCTGGCTTCACATGATGCCCCACCTTGTCCTCCAGTGAGCCGCCCTGCATTGCCCCTATTCATAGTGTTCTGAAACCTACTTTCCCCACTTAAATTGTAGACCTATTTCAAGTCAGTACAAATAGGTAATCTCCTTCTTTCAATGAATTCACTTCCATTTTAGTTTTTAAAATACAGGTAGTAAGTTTATACAGTTCAGAATTGAAAAGATGCTGAAAAGCCATCAGTGACGCTTCCTTTTCAGGGTTTCTTCTCCACTCGTCCCTCTTGATTACCCAGAATTTTACCTTCTTTTATGTGTTCTTCCAAATCTGGTTTATACACATCTAAGCAAAACTGTACATGGACTATACTTCAACTTTTTATAGATAATTACTTAAATTTTCATCTAAAGAAGGCAGATGTTTTCCTTAAACACATTGCTAATTGTGCACAGAGTAACTGTTGTACGTTCACTACGTTACATCAAACTTCATTATCTCTGACTCCATTAGAAGGTGCTGGTCTGACTTTAATATCTTTTAAATTTAGTTACTCTAGGCCAGGTGTGGTGGCTCATGCATGTATTCCTAGGACTCTGGGAGGCTGAGGTGGGTGGATTGCCCTGAGCTCAGGAGTTCGAGATCAGCCTGAACAAGAGCGAGACCCTGTTTCTAAAAATAGCCAGGCTTTGTGGTAGGTACGTGTAGTCCCAGCTACTTGGGAGGGTGAGGCAAGAAGATCATGTGAGCCCAAGAATTTGAGGTTGCTGTGAGCTGTGACACCACATCACTCTACCAAGCATGACAAAGTGAGACTGTCTCAAAACAAAAAAAAATTCAGTGACTTATTATTCTTTAAGCTGTTTTCTGGGGGCTCTTGTGGTTGCTTTGTTTTGTTTTTAAAGGTGGGGTCTCCCTGTATTGCCAAGCTGGTCTTGAACTCCTACGTTCAAGCTCTCCTCCTGCCACAGCCTCCCAGGTCCCTGGGATTACAGGCATGTGCCACTACACGTGGCTGTGTCTGTTAAGATGTCACTCTTAAAACATCCTGTAGGTTTTCTCGCAGGTTCTCGTAGGTTGCTTTTATTTAAATATCCTTGGCATATTTTTCTCTTTCTTTTTTTTTTCTTTTTTTTTTTTTTTTATTAAATCATAGCTGTGTACATTGATATGATCATGGGGCATCATATACTAGCTTCATAAACCATTTGACACATTTTCATCCCAATATTCAACATAGCCTTCCTGGCATTTTCCCA
>CAUYPK010067076.1:0-26748 GCA_963574355.1 Loris lydekkerianus | reverse complement strand
GCTATAACCCAACTATAGCACAAGACTATGGGGAAAGGGCCAAGGAAGGGGAAGGGAGGGGGGAGGTTTGGGTGGAGGGAGGGTGATGGGTTGGGCCACATCTATGGTGCATATTTTTATCTATAATAAAAAAAAAAAAAGTTAGACAACATCAGAACAGAAGGATAATGCAATCAGAGGGAAAAAAATCTCTAAGAGAGAATAAAAAGGAAATGCTAGAAATAATGAACACAGGAACAGGGACAAAGGCATTTGATAATTTCACCAGTATTCTGAATGTGGATGAGGAAATAATCAGTGAGCTTAAGATATGTCAGTAGAAACTTTCAAAAGTGGTATGCAAAGAGAAAAAGAATGTAAAACCAAGTGTAAAATACACAAGGACTGTTGGGCAATTTCAAAAGTCATAACATAGGCCAAATGGTAATAACAAAAGAAGAGAAATTTGAAGCAATATGGCTGATAAATGTCCAAAATGCGTGACAGACATTGATCTGACCTGAATATTTGGCCTTCTAAATCTCATGTTGAACTTCGATCCCCAGTGTTAAAGCTGAGGTCTGGTGGGAGCTGTTTTGGGTCATGAGGACAATCCCTCCTGAATGGCTTGGTGCCCTCACTTCTATGATGACCCAGGTCTCACTTTGTTAGTTCATGTGAGAGGTTGAACCTCCTTCTCTCTAAAGGAGCATGGCACCTCATTCTCTCTCACTTAGCTCCTTCTCTTGCCATATGACACACCTGTTCCCCTTCTCCTTCTGCATTGATCCAAAGCTCCCTGAATCCCTGCGTAGAAGCAAATGCAAATGGAAATACTTCCTGTGACAGCCAGTAAACCATGAGCCAAATAAGCCTCTCTTCTTTATAAATTACCCAGCCTCGGTATTTTCCTTATATCAGTGCAAGTGGATTAATACAGACACCATACAGATACAGAAATTGTAGAGAATACAAAGCACAATAAGTGCCCCAAATAACTAAGTATATTATATTCAACTATGAGAAAACAAAGATAAAAAGATACACTTGAAAAAGACCCAGCACTTTTTTTTTCTTACCTATTGATGAATAAGTATGAAAATCACAGTAGACTTCTCTTCAAAAACCGTGCAAGCAAAAAGAGAGTGGATCAAAGTATTTAAATTGTTGAAAGAATCAAAAAGGAAAAAGAACCTACTTAGAATTCTCCATTCAGTGGATTAAATGATATAGGTCATACTCACAAATACTTTCAAATCTACATTGAGAAAAGTGTCAGTAAAGAAATAAAGTAAAATAAAATCTTTAATATTTCTTATTCTTAATTACTCTAATATGTAACTGTTTAAATAAATACAGAAATAATATATTGGGAGATTATATCTTATGGGTGAGTAAAATGAATGACAACAATGTTATAAGGAATAGGAGGGAGGAATTTGGGAATATTTGGCTTTAAGGCATGCACTACCACAAAATAATGTAATGTCAAAACCGCAATGGGATTTTGGTCTAGGTCCAGTTGCTTGGCACACAAAATTCCAATTATTGAGACAAATAGGATTGCCAGGGAAAGAACTAATTTTTTAAACAAAAGATACCTTTTTGAGAGAATAGAAGGGAGAAGTTGCCTCAAATCTGTCTCCCTGACTAAAGGAGATCACCACTTTTTAAAGAGGTCATGGGGCAGGTCATGGTGTAACTAATAAAGTATTGCTTCCATTGGGGGAAGGTTGTAGGGAATGGTGAATTTTGGCATCAGAAGGGCTGCCCAGGAGCCTCCAGAATCTCTACTCCTTTGTCATGCAAAAATCCCCCATTTGGGGGAACAAGCCAAAAGAATAAGTACATTAGTTAAGGGAGAGAACTGTATAGGTATCCTTGAAATTTGGTCCATGTGGGCAGTTAGAGTAGTATAATTTGAAAGATGTAGATTAGCTTTAAATGTATATTACAAACTCTTGGACAACCACTACAATAATTTTTAAAATTAAAAGCATATTTATTTGCTAAAAAGAGAGAAGATGCTATCACATAAAATGTTCAATTACAACCAGCAAATGCAGGAAAAGAAGCAAAAGAAAATGGGAGTGGCTATTTTTTTTCATACAAATATGACGTCAGGGCACGAAACATTATCAGAAATAAAGGAGAGTATATACAAGGTGGCATAAAGTTTGTGTGCAATTTCAAATTACACATATTTTAAATTGCACATGAACTTTATGGCCACCCTGTATAAATGACAAAGGGATCAGTTTTTCAAAAATAGCAATCTTGTGTGTAACTAACAGCAGGGCGTCAAAATACGCGGAGCACAAACTGACAGAATGTAAGGGACACATGGGTAAATCCACTCCTACAGTTGGAAACCTGAACAAATAGACAATCCAACAGGCAGAAAACTAGAAACTATAATTAAATGGAACATCACCACCCATCAAATTGATCTAATTAACATTCATAGTATAATGTTTTATTTTTCAACGTTCTGCTTCTTTATTCAACAGAAACATACACACTGTTACGAGTCAGACAATCAAGTTCACAGATTTGCCACTGTGCGCTTATATTGGCAGCAGGTACATCTCAGGTTTTATAACCTTGGTATATCAATGTTGTTGCTGGACTATCTCTTCCAGGTCTTTGGTCTCAGAAAATCAAAGAATGCATTCACTAACCCTTACAAAGAAGTGATAGGACAGATTTTAATAGAAAAGAGAAGAGAAAAAAGGAAGCCTCCCACACAGCAGAGAGAGGCCCCAGGTGGGTGGCCCATTTTGTCTCTGTCTAGGGGTTTATATGCAGGTTTTCCTACTCTCAGGCAGGGGGACAGGGTTGGAGAAATGGAATGCATGTCTGAAATATGTCACAGAAGTTAATTTTAAAACCGCCATTATGTAGGAACGTGGTCTTGGTTAGGGCATTCCACTCCTCCCCAAGTGTGGCACTCCTGACTGATCACTCTGGTTCATGAGCCTGCTTGCACCTAGAAAATGGAGTCTCTGTCCAGTCTCTGTGACCCTCAGTGAAGGGGACCTGCATTAGAGTCTCACAGTCGTGTTCATGTCAACGTGTGGCAGCGTCTTGCTGAGTGGTGTTCATTATTATTGCATGTTTTTGTTTGCAATTGTAAGAATGTCAGAGCTTGAATAGAGCAACTAACAAACATCCGTGAATTTCTTGTTAAATATGTAAGAGTGGAAGTGAAATCTGGGACGTGTTAGTTCAAGTTCATGGGGATAATGCCATAAAGCAAATGGCAGTGTACAAATGGGTTAAACATTTTTTCCGAGGGGAGAGAAAGTGTCACTTATGACGAGAGGTCAAGGTGGCCAGTAACAGGCAGAACCTATGAAAACATTGTGAAAATTTGTCACACTGTGCATCAAAATTGTCAACTAACTGTGAGAAGCACAGCAAACCAAGTAAACATAGATACAGAAACAGGAAAATTTTAACTGAATATCTTGGCCAATTCATGGCTCTTGCACCATGACAATGCATCAGCTTACATGGCACTGCCTATGAGGGAGATTTTAGCCAGTAAACAACTGTTTGGGAACATCCTCTGTACTTACTGATCTGGCCCTCAATAACTTCTTTCTTTACCTGAAGATAAAGGAAATATTGACAGAATATATTTTAATAACATTCCAGACATCAACGGTAATATGACAATAGTTTTGACAGCCATTCCAGAAAGAGAATTCCAAAATTGCTTTGAAGGATGGACTTTTAGGTTGACTCCTGAGTCCCTACCATAATACATATAATTAGGCACTGGAAGATGCTCCAGGGACATCTCGCACTTTTTCTACCCCATTTTTAGATAGCTTTTTTTGGAACTGGTGTAAGAAACTAAGATTTGGTTGCTTAGATTTCTCACTGCTATTGTACCATTCTTGCACCTAGGAAAGCTGGGCAGAGCTAGGAAATATACATTAAATACAAACATATTCATAATCTTTTTATATACATCTCTCCATATTAAGTTAAACATGAGATTAGACTTTTGTCTCTGACTCTAGTTCAGTAACACATGATTAATTACAGCCTTTCTAATTCCTTTCCAAGGGACAAAAGGTTGGCTATTACCATTTATATGTTTACTTATTTGCTCAATGCCTGTATGGAGACAAAAGTGACTCCATCTTATATGCTAATTTATCATGTGAGTGCTGATCAACCCAGTCCCAGGAAAGCCTCCTGATTTTTTAAATATTTATTATCCCTAGTGTAATAATTTGTTCTCCATGTAAATTCTGCTTTAGATCAGAGAAGCACTGATGTGATCACATAACTTACAGGCTATGATGCACACAGCTTTCTTGTCTGTTCTGAAGGATTACCTTTAATTTTTCTGGGTGTTTCATCTACACCCTTTCCCTGTGGTCTTGGGGATAAGAATGTGGAATCTACCTGTCATCCCATCACTCATGCTTCTGTTTATCACTTTCCCAGTAAATCATCTCTACCAATAAGCTGGATTCATCCACCTCTTTCTTTGACTTGGCCCCTTCTGTATTTCAGGATCAATTTGTACATATGACCCTTTAACAGAACAGCCAGTGTACATGGTATTTCCCTTTTGAAACATTTATCTTCTTATCATAAAACCCTGTAGTAATGCAAGGCAATATTTTCATATTTTAATACTTTTTAGAAAGCTTTGATATAGTTGATAAAATCTATTAAAAAATTAAAACTTTTAGAGTCAAATAAAAATAAAAATTTTGGTTTAGCTTGATCCTAAAACTGTCTATACATCTCCAAATAGTACAAACAGTATTCTTTTTATTTTGTTGTTGTTCTGAATATGGTGTTTTATTAGGTGACCTGAATAGTCACAGGGAAGAAGGACAACTTCCATTCAGATTGAGCAACCTCCTATCCAAGGTGTCCGCACATCTTGACTTAGAGAAAATGAATTGAGGAAAGGCACATTTGGGTAAGGTTGGATATAATAACTTTTGTTCCATCCTCCTGAAAGCTCTCCAAAGATACTTAACAGCCATGTGGGTGGATCATCAGAATTATTTTTCATAGGACTCTCTGTATTTCACTGGCAAAGACTCTCTGGCTCTCTGCAGATTAGAGTTCAACAGGCATTTTGTCTACGTGAGAGAGATGGAGATAGGACGACTGTCTGTACTCCACTCCCACTTTCATGCTATTTCTTCAAACAACCCTGACTCACTATGCCTGAGATGAAGTGAGCACTTTTAATGTATTTTAGTAGGTAGTGGAATCTAATCAGACTAAACTAATCCAGTATCACAATAGCTGTACAAAGCAAAATATAGAGACTATATCATTTATTATAACTTATTTCATAAGAAATTAAATTCTAAAATATCATTTCAGTTTAGTCATCTTCCCTAAAATCTCAGGGAAAAAAAGGTGAAAATTATGAACTAACCCTCTGTCTTGGATGGTTTGTTCTAAGATCTTTCCATTTTAACTAATAGTCTTGACCTACATGTCTTCTTTTTAAAAATTTCAAAACATTCTAACTTTTCAAAGATTCCCTGTAAACTTGTATCACCAGGGTTCTTAGCACTAGCTTTGTAGGTATTTTTACAACCTCTGTCTCACTTTCCTAAAGATGGAATGTGTAAAAACGTTACAGGGTTTTTGTGCAAGAATATGCAAGCTTCAAATAGAATGCACATCTTGACACCTCGAGTGTCCCTAAGCTCAAGAAAGAGGTTCCAGGGCTGAGATCCATACCCTGGGGAAGAAGGTATGGCTATGGTTCCCTGGATGGCAGAGCAGTCATCGAGATGCTGCATGAGAAGAAGTGCTGGAAATCCACTCCTTTGAATGCCCACGAAAGTGTTTTTAGGGAGATGTTTCACTGCAGGCATTCTGCTACAAAACTGCCCGAGAGGAGCTTAGGGATGTGTTGCCGCCGGGTGCTGTACACTGCAGGAGCTAGGCACCAGAGAAGCATACACACTGCAGGAGTGAGCTGCAGAAGCTGAGGAAGCTGCAGGAGCCTAAACAGAGAACACACCAGAACCAAGAAGTGCATCTCTCCCTTCCTTCAGTATCTATCTAGCACCCTCTGCTGGCAGTGCTCAATGTCAGCCAGCAATGGAAATAAAGGGCCCATATCTATTTCTGCAGAGCAGGCAATAAAAGATGAACTTGGGACCAAGAGGCAATAAGTGGGCACCTGGCCCAACTCCCCTGTGCATATGTAGTTTATGACATCTAGGAATCTTTATGTGTCTCTGTGCTTTCAGAATTATCCCTCTAAATTTCCAGATTTAATTTTTGAACTTAAATTTGAAGCTGTAAATTCAGAACTTTACCTACGGTTAGCCAGAACTAGTAAAAACTATGAGTTTGTTTGTTACTGGAAGTGACAGGTGGGGAGTGTCCTCAGACAAACTTACAATTCTTACCACAGTTGAATTTCCAAGGCAGCCCCTCCTATTGTTTAGCGTCTTGGTATTTCAAACGGGTTTGAAATATGGTCACACTACCAGCATGACCAGAAATCTAAGTTTACTTTAAAATTTAGAGATTCTCAAGTAAAATAAATTTCACCAAAATCCTTTGTTTTTGGCTTACAATAAAAGGTAAAGGTCCAAATGATCAAAGCTTCGAATCCTCACTTCTGTAGCATTATGAATTATTTTCCAACTTCATGGTTGACTTTTTTTCTAGAATAACCACTAAAATAATCTCTTAAATTAATAATATCACAGATTTTGCCTAAGATAGCTGTCTGCTCACCAACAAATCACATTCCCCTTTCACAACATAGACTGGCTGCTAGGAAGGAACTGCTTCACCAGGGACTAAATTTTTCCAGTCTCCATTTCTCCTGGGACTATGTTCTTCGCAAAGAATGTGAATAGAAACAATCTGTGTCACAGTTAGTCCCTCCTCCCCCCAAAAACTGTAGCCAGTTTTTGAATATACAAAATAGCTACTGCCCTCAAACATGCTGTGGTTGAAGCAAACCAGCCAAGAAATGTATAGCAAGTACCAACATGAGAGGTGAACCTCTGGTAGTATCAGTGCTGGAGAATTCTTTTAAATTAGTCAAAAAATGAGTTTAAAAATAACTACAATTCCCCCTTTTATTTGGTATAGTGGAATATGAAATTATTGTCTGGGCAAAGAAGGCTTTAGTGACAAAATTAAGTCACATACCCGTTACAAATCACCATCTTATGGTTACAAATCACCATCTTATATCCTTAACAGGGAACTTGGGGCTAATAAGAGATGCCGTCTTGTTAAAACAAATGGTAAAGTGTGTGACGTGCTGAGATTGAGGAGAGGAGAGTTGGAGTGTATAGGTCAAAATATGTCTTTAACCACTACAGTTTGGGCTCAAATACAACATACACCTTACAGAAAGCATTCATCCCATATTCCAAATCTCACTTGCTAGAAGAGATGATCTTCTGATACATGTGTATTAATGGATTGGAGACTGAAAAAAGCAGAATCTTTAGAATCAAAGATATTAATCTTCACTGCAGAATGAAGCTGGAGTGAGAATGGATATACATTTAATCTTTGGGAAGTTAAGTTGAGCTTTGTTATATATGAAGATACATGAAACAAAGTATAGTATTTCAACTATTTATTTTATAGATTAGCTTAATTATCTTTTCAGCCATTTCTCTTTGGTTTGGGATAATAGAAAAACATGTTTTTATTTAGTTATCTGATTCTGCAATGGGAATAAAATTATTGACCACAATAACCCAATATTGAACGTAAATTGATTCATGATCCATAAGGCTCAGTCCTCAAATAACTATATATTAATCTATTTCCAACAAGAATATAAAGATGTATTTTCATCAGAGATTTGCATTAAGAATATACTGTATAAACATATATAGTTATAGTGTGCATTACTGATTTGTCTAATATCCCTTCCTCCCTTTCATCTCATCTCTAGCAGAGTTTCCTTTTTTTAATCTGTATCCACTCTTTCTTCCTATAATCCATGTGTCAGGAGAAGCTGACCTCACCTCCAGATGCTATATTAGACTTCAGTGACTGAACCGAGAGTCGCCCGACCCTCCCTCATCAATAAAATTGGTTTAAGAGTAGACATGTGCCCACTTTGAACAAATGAGATATGAGCAGAGATTTTCTGGGAATCTATGACACAATTAATCCTTTATCCTTTGAAAATAATTCTTTAAATGACCCATAGTCCATTCATTGTTATTATCATGATTTGATATAATGTCTGGGACTGAGTAATTAACAATCTCAGATGGAAAGGGGAATAGACAAATGAGTTACTAAAAAAAAGGAGCAAGAGACATTGGACTTACTGTTATTTATTTTAGTCTACAATAAATATAAAGTTTTTTGTTTAAAGCAGTTTTATATTAGTTGCTCCTGAAGGCATATAAATGACATAGTGGAAGTAATTTTTCTAAATATGACAGGTTTTGCCACACAAGTATTTCTTCCTATTTTTTTTTTTTTTTTTAATCTCAAGTAGTTAGGAGATCAGAGAGCAGGTCTTTTAAATTATTTCAGAGCTTGCCTTTGTCTTATGGCTTTTCCACTAATCGCAGAGAGATATCAACATTGTGTGTATTCTTGATGTCAACATGTGAAAAATTAATTTCTGCTGGAAATCGAACCTTGGACTTTTATATCTTAAAAGTTGAAAGAAATTTTATCACTTTCACTAAAGAAAATTTCTAAAGGCTTTTTACTACCTATGTTGATATCTTGTAAGCAGGTCCTTTTGTCACAACATAGATAATATTCTGTGCTTTTTTTTTTTTTCAGGTGTTGCCATGAATTTTTTTTTCTATACAAGTTTTTTGAATTTAAGAGCCCAAAGGGCTGTTAATATTATCTGCACTGCAAAGTGGAGTTCCTATTCACATGAAGATAAAGTACTATTGGAAAACGAATAGATCATGGTCTATTTTGCTATTAATTTGAATTAATCTATCTATCTGTCATAGGTAATGGATATATTGTTCATTCTGAGACAGACTTTTGTTGCATTTATCATACACCAAATCTATGCACCACATAAATTTGACTATTTGTAGATTTAAAATTAAACTATGTGTTTATTGAAATATTAAAATATAAAACATATGGGTACTGGTAAATAAGAAAGTTATTACATAGGGATGCATATAAGAAATAATAATAAGACAAAGTCCTTGCCATGAAAAGAGACAATATATTAGTGAAGGTAGAGAGTATATGTGGAAAAAAATAATGCAAAATAAGGGGAAAAGATGTTTCATTTTTGTTTTGTTTTCTATATTTTTGTTGTGTTTAGTTTTTTGTGCGAATTTTTTTCTCAATGAAGCTATTAAAAAAATTAAATACCTCATTAACATGTTCTCTGGGAACTATCTCAGCACTCAGTGGAGTAACATAATCTGTTTTAAATAAATTATATGCAAATCTGTATGCATAACATGGGAGATTTAGAAAAAATGCAGATCCTTGAGTTTTTCATTCATTAATTATAATTTAATAGATCCAGATTGAGAAAATAGACCCAGATTGAAAAACTTTATTGTGATATTTAAGTCTCTGTGTCAGCTTGACTGGGTTAAAGGATTCCTAGATACCTGGTAAAATACTAACTCTGGATGTGTTTATGAGTTTCCAGAAAGGATTACAATTGAATTACTAGACTGAATAGTGCCTAGTAGGTACATGAACAAAGTGCATGGTGACAGGGATCAGTGTCATGCATGGGATCAACAACATAGACTTTCACTCACCAAGACTGATGTGTCTACATTCACCACTGAGTGCTCATTCTGCCAACAGCAAGGACCAGCACAGAGCCCTCAATATGGTACCATTCCTTGGGGAGATCAGCCAGTTACCTGGGAGCAAGTTGACTATACTGGACCATGTTCATCATGGAAGAGGTAGCATTTTGTTATTACTTTAATAAACAGCTACTATGGATATAGGGCTGCCTTTCCTTTACCCAATGCATCTGCCAAAACTGCCATTGGCTGACTTAACAGATGGCCTTAATCTGCTTAATTTGTAGAATTATAGTATTAGGCACAGCATTGCTTCTGACCAAAAGACTGACTTCACAGCCAAAGAAATAGAGCAATGAGCCCATGCTCATGAAATTCACTGGTCTTATTGTGTTTTCTAGCCAGCATCAGAGAATGATGGAGTGCCTTTTGAAGTTCAGTTACTGCAGTTAGGTAACAATATTCGCAGGACTGAGGCGAGGTTCTCTAGAAGGCTATGCATGTTTCTGAATCAGCATCTATTAAATATCTTCTCTGATGGCCACAATTCATCAACCCAGGAAACAAGGTAGAAAAATGGTAGTGGTACCCTCACCATTACCTCTTGTAACCTCCAAGCACTATTTTTGTTTCCCGTTCCCATGACTTGTGTTCTGCTTGCCTACAAGCTTTAGTTCTGCATGGAGGAATGCTTCCACCAGGAGAAACAACAACTGATTCCATGAACTGGAAGTTAAAACTTCCAAGTGGCTACTTTGTGTTCCTCATGCCTGTGAGTCAACAGGCCAGGGAGGGAGATATAGTATTGCTGGGGTAATTGATCCAGACTACCACGGGAAAATTGGAATGCTACTCCACAGTGGAGGTAAGGAGTCTGAAATATAGGAGATCCCTTAGGGAATGGATTAGCTTTTTTTATGTCCTGTTGATTAAGGTCAAAGGAAAACTAAAACCTAATCCTGGCAGAACTACTAATGGCCCAGACTCTTTGGGAATAAAACTTTGGGTCATCCTTTCCCATATGCCGGAGGTGGTGGGTTCAAACCCAGCCCTGACCAAAAAAAAAAAAAAAAAAAAGAAAAGAAAAGAAAAAGAAAATATTAAAAATTTTGGGTCATCCTACTAAGAGCCACAACCAGCAGAGGGTCTTGCTGAAGGCAAAGGGAATACAGAATGGGGAGTGGAAGATAATTATAAACACTAACTTGACCACAAGACTAGTCACAGAAGTGAGGATTATAATTACTATGAGTATTTTCTCTGTATGTTTGTATGAATATATGTATATTTAGCAAATATCTTTGTTTTCTTTCTTCTTACTCCATTATCAGAGAACATAAGATGCATTATCCTTATATCAGTATTTATGTATTGTTAATTTTACATTATTCCATTCAAGTTATGGGATATCAGGAGAAGAGCAAACATCACTCAAGGATTTTTACCTCCTCTCTGAGGAAGGCGTAGTGTGTTTTTGGTTGTATAAAGAATAGTTTCATCACATTAGGTGGAATTATGTCCTTGTTGTTTTCTTTAACTTCAGAGTAAGTTTGGTTTGAGAAGGTGACTATGGGTCCCAAGTTGACATATGATGATTAATTTTATGTGTCAACCTGAATGGGTTAAGGGATCCCCTGATAGCTAACAAAGCATTATTTCCAGATGTGTCTGTAGAAATGATTCCAGGAGTAGTGGCACCCGTAGCACAGTGGTTACGGCACCAGCCACATATACCAAGTGTGGTGGGTTCAAAACTAACTCGGGTCAGCTAAACGACAACAACTGCAACAACATCAACAACAAAAAAAACAGCTGGGCATTTTGGCGGGCACCTATAGTCCCAGCTACTTGGGAGGCTGAGGCAGGAGAATTGCTTAAGCTCAAGAGTTTGAGGCTGCTCTACCAAGGACAACATAGTGAGACTCTGTCTAAAAAAAAAAAAAAAAAAAACTATTCTAGTAGTGATTAGTATTTGATCCAATAGCCTGAATAAAGAAGATCTACACTAACAAATGGGGGTAGACTTCATCCAATCCAATCTGGGCTGAGAAAGAGCGAAAAGGTATGATGAATTAATCACTCTTTCCTTCTCTTTGAGCTGACAGATCCATCTGCTTCTCTTGCCCTCAAGCATTGGAGCTACTGGTTCTTGGGCCTTTATACTCCAGTACTCACCCTAGCAACCTCTCTCTGATTCCCCTTCTCAACAGAGTGACAGTTTTATCTTTGGTCCCTAGTTCTCTGGCTTTTGGGTTGGACCTGCATCACATAACTTGCTTTCCTGTTTTTTTTGCAGTTGGCACATTTGCCTCCATAATTGTATGAGCCAATTTCCACAATAAATGTCCTTTTAGATATAATGTACACACATTCAATTCCTTCTGTTTCTCTGGAGAATTCTAATATATCTATCAATTTAACCTTCTATTTCTCCTAAACTAGCACAATGTGTCATTAAGCAATCACTGGTTAAAACAATATTAGTTTAATTGTTTACTACGGCTATTGATATTCTACTAGAGATATAACAAAGGAACATGTAATCAGTATAAATATATACTACTTTTAATTTCTTAAACAGATAAAAAGTCATTATTAAGGCACATGGGCAATTAATGTCCTGTTATTTCATATCAACTTTTCTTATTGACATTTTCAATATAAATTTCATGTTTGAGATAATGAGATCTTGATGTGTGTATGTCAACTAAATGTATAATTTTGTAATGACACTATCATAAAAGTGGAAAAATCATATATTATTTCACATAAAATTTAACTTTCTTTTTTCTGATCTCTCTCTTTGTGTGTCCTCAAGAAACTACCATTAGCAATAGCATAAAATTTAATAATTAGTTATCTATTTTTTTATACCTCATGCTTTTTAAAAGCTTCTTTACATTATTCACATTTTGTATTTCTACAGCAATATCTATACCTCCAGTGCCCACCACAATACCTGGCTATTTTTTGTTGCAGTTGTCATTGTTGTTTAGCAGGCCTGGGTTGGGTTCAAACCCAGCGGCCTCAGTGTATGTGGATGGCGCCATAACCTCTCTGCTACAAGCACCAAGTCTACTCTTTTTCTTGATCAACATAATTTAAGTGTGCTACAGAAGTTAAACTATAGGTTCAAGTGTGCCATGAGATAAAAAAGGTTGAAAAACACTGGCCTAGGATGATCTACTAAATTGAATAATTTGCAGAGAAGTCACGTTATTTTTTTTTTTTTTTTTCAATTTTAAGCTTTCTTCGGTCATACTTAATATTTTTCTTTTCTTTAGGTTGCCCTGAGTAGAGTGCTGTGGTTTCTATAGTTAACAGCAACCTTAAACTTGTGCTCAAGCCATTCTTTTGTCTCAATCTCCTAACTAGGGACTACAGGTACCTGCCACAATGCCTGGCTAGATTTATTTATGTATTTATTTATTATTTTAATTGTAGACAAAGTCTCACTCTATGCCCTGGGTAGCATGCCGTGTTATCAGTAGTTCACAGCAACCTCAAACTCTTGGGTTCAAGCAATCCCTTGCCTCAGCCTCCCATCTAGCTGGGACTACAGGCACCGGCCACAGTGCCTGGCTATTTTTAGAAATAAAGTCTCACTCTTGCTCAGGCTGGTCTCAGGCTATCCACCCACCTTGGCTTCTCAGAGTGCTAGGATCACAGGTTTGATCCACCATGCCCTGCAACCTCATACTTATTCTTAAAAAATTAATAGCTAGGATTTTTTTGCTAGTATTTTACCAAAAGAAGAAGAAGAAGAGGAAGAGGAGGAGGAAGAAGAGGGCATAATTAATGTTAATTGATACTATATAATTCAGGTCACAGTGTAAAAAAAAAAGAATTCAATGTTGATTAATTAATTTCTAAATAGGTTTACTCCAATAAATATTAGGAGTCTAAAATCAGGAGATTAGATAACTGGATATGGGGGTTAAGGGGAAAGAAGTTAGAAAGTAGAAGAGAACTTCGAGGTGTAGAGCTTGGGCAGATGATCAATGCTGGTATTAGGTAGGTTATGTAGTGTTGTATTGAGTGTGTAGAAGCATAGGTACCCAGTCTGGCTCTGTTAAATTTAGAGTGCTTGATCCTTCATTTCTATATCCATTCATTTCTATATCCAATCCTTCATTTCTATATCCATTCACACACTCAAACCATTGAGATTTTCTGTAGTGTGATCAAGCACTATGACCTTAAAGTATAAATGGGGTATACTTATATGAATAAAGCATGATTCTTCCATAAAATTAATAAATTCTAGTAAGAGTGACAGCTATTTTGGCAAGCAGTTAAAAGTAAACAGTAGTGAATGTGTTCTCATGATGATACATTGACTATGACTATAGAAGAAGTGATTTCAGCCATAGAAACGGAAGTCAGCAAAGGCTTTACAAAATGGCAGTCCTTGAGCTGAGTCACAAAGAAGGGTGAAGAGTTCACCATTTTGCAGTCAGGGATGGTTCAATAGGTGTCTCAAAGTAGAAAAAAAATAGCAGATGGAAAGGCTTGGAAATACTAAATTGTATAGGATAGTTATTAAACTAGGATTGCATTTTTAGTTCTGCTTCTAGGAAGACAGAGGCACTTAACCATTGCTGCTTCTGTGCACAAATAAAAACTTCACATTCATGTATAAAATAAATACATTCAGATACTAAAAAGTGGGTAGTAGAAGGCAAACTAGCAAGAGAGCTGGGATCTGGGGAAATTACCTGAGGTTGAGCTTCTTGAATTTTCCTTTTGTCTTATATATTCTGGAGTTAGAAATAGCCAGAAACCTAGACATGTAAATGTAAGCAACAACAGCAAAAGCCTGCTCTTTACAGATAAAGGTGTGTGTGCGATTGGGGGGTGGGGGTGGGGGACAAGAAAGGATCAGGATAGCAAGACAGAAAATTTTTAGCCAATAACCTCTCGACTTGAGCTAAACACCACTGAAAAGGTTGTGGCTATACCTCCAGTCAGACCAAAAAGATTCAAGCAGGGAACTTAGATTTCTACCCTCACTAGACTATAACAGCATACCCAAAACCTATCCTTTGGTTGTTGTCAGTTGAGGATGAGGTGGAAGCTGGGAATTAGGGCCTCATTAGGCACGAATGAGCACTCCCAAATCCCTACAATGTCAGTGGATACCTTGCAAGGAACCTGAGCTTTCACCCTCATTCAGCATTAAAGTGGCACCCTCCCTTTTCCTACCAGGCCATATAAAAGACCTAGTGGAGATGTGAGACTTCCACCACTCAGCAGTAGTGAGCGCCCCTGTCAGTGGAGCCTCCTGTGGAGCAATAGTGAATACATCTGCCCTCCCACCCAGGATGGTATGAGTAGTCACCCAGCGGGGAGCTGCAACTTCTACTTCCCCCGAACTGCATGAAGAGGGACCGCTCCCTGTCAAGTCCTGGAATTTCACCTTCACCTCCCAAATAGCTGGGACAACAGGTGCACCCCACCACATCTAACTATGATTATCATTTTTTTTTTTTTTTTTTGTAAAGACAACATCTCACTCTTGAACACCTGATCACAAGTGATCCTCCTGCTTTAGCCTCCTTAAGTGAGCCATTGAGTCCAGCTGAGTCAATGTTTTATTCTAGTGATTTCATAGTTTCAGGTCTTATTTTTAAGTTCTTAACCCATCTTGATTTGATTTTTGTGTATGGTTAGAGATAGGGCTCTAGTTTCATTCTCCTGCATCTAGCTACCCAGTTTGCCAAGCATCATTCATTGAAAGAACTGTCCTTGTCCTTTGTTCCTTATATGTTCTAGGCACTTTTGTTGATGACAAGTTGTTTGTAAATGCATGAATTTGTGTATTTTATACTCTATTCTGTTGGTCTATATGTTTGCTTTTACGCCAGTACCGTTTCGATTTGGTTACGATAGCCTATAGCTTTGTAGTAAATTATGAAGTCAGGTAGCAATACAATGCTCCCAGATTTGTTCTTTTTTCTCAGGATTGCTATGGCTATTTGGGGTCTTTTGTAGTTTTATATAAATTTCAGAAATTTTCTTTTTATTTCTGTGAAGAATGTCATTAGTATGTTGATAGGTATTATGTTGAATTTGTACATTTCTTTGGGTATTATGGTGATTAACAATATTAGTCTTTCCAAACTATAAGCATGAAAAATATTTTTGGGTCTTCTTTAAATACTTTTATCACTGTTTTATATTTTTTCTTATATAGATCTTTCAATTCCTGGGTGTTTCATATTCTTTTAAGCTATTGTAATTTGGTTTGTTTTCTTGCTTTGTTTCTCAGGTTGTTCATTGTTGGCATATATAAATGATACTGATTTTTATATGTTGATTTTTAATTCTACAACATTTTCTTTTCATTCTTTTTCCTTTTGTCTATTTTGAGTGTAATTTCCCATAGATTGTCTTCAAGCTCACTGATTCTGTCTTATACTTTATCCTTTCTGCTGTTACAGCCCCTTAATAAATTTTGCAGTTCAGCAAACACATTTCTCAATCCTAAATTGTGTATTTCATTTTTCAAATTTTTTCAATATGTTTGTTAAATATATAACACATTTCATAATTCCTTTTCTGTATTTTGTTTGGAAACTACTGAGGTTTCTTTAGAACTCCATTTTGAATATCAGAACTTGCTCAGAAAGTTCATATATCATCATCTTATTAGCGTTAGTCACCTTTTCCTTCCTTATCCATTTTAGAGCTACGGATTCCCAGTCTGCTTTTTGGTCTTGTGGATGTATGTCTATGTGTTTGCATTGAAGAATTAGTTACTTATTTCAGTCTTTTCTTTTTGGCTTGTTTTGTTGTTTTATTGAGTATTTTTTTCTAAAAGAGTCTTTGTAATTTAACTGTTGATTTTTTTCTTTTTGTTTTCCTGTTAGGTTGCTGCCTTCTTTTTGGCAGTGGATGGTGATAGAAGCCCAAATTTGCCTTTATTCTAGTAAAGAATCAGAATGCTGCCTACCTTGAGTAAGGGAGGCCCCAAAAGGTACATCTGGTGGTATGGGAAAAGAATGAATCTCCTACTACAGGGTGCCCCTGAATAGTCACCGTGATTTGACATCTTCCTCCGCCAAGTTACTGAGCAGAATTTCCAGGACTTTGGATAATTGTTACACCTTCCCCCTTATCAAAGCAGTCTTCATATTTATCTCTTCAGGCACTCCTATTGCTTTCCGTGATTTGAAGCAGAGGTAGTTCTCTTGCCTGGAATCCCAAGTTAATAGAGATGCTGATTGTCTACATCAAATTTTCTTCCAGTGTAGAAACTGTGAGCCAAGGGGAAATTCTCGCCAAGCTTATTGCTGGGCAGATTGGGAATAGGAATATCACAAATATGGAAGTCCAATTCTCTTATAGTCTGCTCTGATTTTTTCCACTTTTCTGTAATCATGGGCACTGTCTCTTCCTAATACTTGGGTTGTGACAGATTACTGTATACTGTATGTATACATACATACATACATACATACATATATATATCTCAGAGAAAACTTCTCTGATAAGGGGAATGTAAAGCCAGCTTGTTTCTAAACCATTATTTTGGAACCAGAATCTCCAAATTAAATAATTTCTATTGATATATGTTCAAAAACATTGATGCCTCTGTCATCTGAACTCTACTGGTAAACCTATATAGTACATTTTTTACTATAGATATGTGATTTTTTGTTTTACAATACAATTTAGTTTTCTTTTGAATAGTTTTCATAACTATTGTCATGGTGTCATATGCCTATAATCCCACTAATTTGGAAGGCCAAGGTGAGAGGATTGCTTGAGTACATGAGTTGAGACTAGCCTGGGTGACATACTGAGACCCTATCTCTGCAAAAAATAAGAAAAATTAGCTGGTTGTGGTGGCATGCAACTGTAGTCCATGGTACTCAGAAGGCTGAGGCAGAAGGATCACTTGAGCTCAGGAATTTGAGGCTGATCTATGAGTGTTTTGCTGCACTCAAGCCTGGGCAACAGAGGAAGACCTCACCTCTTAGAAAAGTAGTTTTTATTACTTTATTGTTATTTTCTATTTGTGTTCATTACAAACATATTCTTTCACATCCTTGAGTAGAGTTGTAATAATTGCTTAAACATCCTTTTCTGCCAATTTGTCCTGTGGATCGTCTTTGTATTTATCTCCATTGTATTTCCACTTACATGTGGGTCACCATTTTCTGTTTCTTTTTATGTCTATCATTTCTAAAAATGATACTTAGACATTATGTACATGGTCTGGTTTCTATTACATTCTCCTGAAGAGTAAAGTTTTTGTTTGAACAAATAGTTAATTTGGCTGGACTCAAACTTCAAACTATGTCTCCCCTCCACAGGATGGCAGCTAAAATATCTGTTAAGATTTTTAGTCTTGTGGAATCTTCCTACAAATGCAAAGTAACAGAGTCAGGCCAAGATTTGAACAAAGTTATTTGGATTTTATGGATGTCTAACTGTGAGTCTCTTTAAGATTCTCTCTCATCTCTCAGGTGCTGTGTTTTCCCCATCTGTGTTCTCTGGGTTATCAAGCCAAAAAGACAATGACCTTTCCATGCAGTCTTTAGCAGCTCTTCATGGTGCAGACTAGAGCAATCTATATGAATTATATAACAAGTACATACACCTAAAAACTGAACCCCAAAGACATGAAGTAAAGACATGGAATCAACCTATGTGTTCATCAACCGATGAGTAGATAAGGAAAATGTGGTATATACATACTATGGAATGCTACTCAGGCACATAAAAGAATGAAATAATATCTTTCACATTAACTTAGGGTGAAACTGAAAGCCATTATTCTAAGTGAAATATCTTAGGAACAGAAAAACAAATACTAAATGTGCTCACTAATAGGTAAGTGGGAGTTCGGTGAGTACACATGGTCATACAGAGTGCCTGGAGACTCAGAAGGAGGATGATGGGGGTAGGTGCGATATCAAAAATTACCTGTCAGGTATAATGCATACTGCTTGTGTGAAGAGCACTCTAAATTCCCTGACCTCACCATTCATCTTCACAACAATTCATCCTCGCATCAGAAAATCACCTGTGCCCCTAAATCTATTGAAATTAAAATAAGAAAAAAAGTTATTGATATTAAAAATGAAAATGTTTCCATTTTCAGTGAATGTATCTTTAAGACATGTATCTTTAAAACATGTATCTTTAAGAAGTTCTTATAAATCATTATTTGACCTCAAAGAAAAAAATTAATTTTATAGATTTACCTCCTTTGTTAATGTATTAGATAAGCAAAATGATAGATAAAGTACACATTATGGTAAAGATAATATAAATGGTATGCATCTATGCCTCCCAGTACATGCCTAAGTCTATACATAGCAAAACATATAAGAAAATGGAATATAACAAGAAGGTCCTGTATCTCAAAATTATATAAGTATTATGTAAATTCCAACTATTTGTATATATTGTCATTGAAAAGAGAGAAAATTAGGTTCTCTAAATATTTTATTTACGTTATAAATAATTAAATATATTGATTATGATGCACTTATTTTAGGCATGTCTATTAACACTACTACAATTATTTATTTTTTATTTAGACAGATTCTTGCTCTGTTGCCCCAGCTAAGTAGCAGTAGCATGACGATAGCTCATTACAACCTCAAATTCATGGGCTCAAGTGATCCTCCTGTCTCAGCTTCCCAAGTAGCTGGAGCTAAAGACATGCTTCCCCACATCTGGTTAGTTCTTTCTCTTTTTAGTAAAGACTTGTTCTCACTTTTGTTTAGGCAGGTCTCTAAATCCTGACGTCAAGTGATCTTCCTGCCTCAGCCTCCCAGAGTGTTTCCCAAGTTTGGGGACCATAGTTTTTCTTTTAGCATTTATTTTCAGGGCAGCTCAGAATTACTCGTTTTCTGGAGTAACTTATTTTGAGACACAGCCCTGATGCAGCGTTTGTGAGTGTAGCTGTTCCCAATTAGGAAGCTTATACACTAGGCTTACTATGTTTTATTCTTTTTCCCCCACATAATTCAATAAAAATGGATCCTTTTACACTTAGGTTCATGTTTATGTAAAATGACAAGTTTGTATGAATTCTCGAGTTCCCTCCAGGATGACCTTACAGAGGGTGCAGGAGGTGATGAGGGGAGGCTGAGCAGTGGATGTGCTGGTGACTGCCCTTCCATAGTCTGTGAATCTGGATGCTGTTCTCTGACTCAAATCAAAGTGAAGGGAAGGAAAGAAGTGAGAAGATGGACAGGGGGTAGGAGGGTCTGGAGAGGAGACAAGAAATCTTGCAAAGAAGTGTCAGCAGCTGACTGTAAAGGAAGAGTAATCAGAGAAGCTTCTTTTTTCCACTTTGAGATACAAACTGGAAAAGAAAAACGTATTGTTTATTTCCCAGTCATCCCTTTCTTTGAATTAATTCAACATACAAAAGAGTTTGCCTCCCAACCGACATTAATTTTTAAACTGCATTTATTGCTAGTTTGCTTTTATTCAGAAATATTGATGAGGTGTTGCCATCTGATGTGATTTCTTCCCCCAAATTGCTGACAACTCATGGTAAACCTCTTAATGAAAAATAATCAAGAATTTCTGGGCTGGAAAAGACTTTTTTAAAGTCATTCAGTAGGCCAACCACTCAGCTATTGTGTCAAAATATATTCCTTGTTTATCATGATTTCAAACATCCTGACTGCTGTTATATGACTATTACTGCACACGCAATTAGAAGAGTGGAAAAGTGAGACTGCTGCTGTCACTCATGTAAAGAGGTATTCTTGTTATTGCAATTTATGATGAAATTAACTTTATATTGTTGAACGTTAAAAAAATAAAGATCCCTCTTTCTATTTAATGAAGTTAATTTCTTTATATTTACCCAGTTTTCTCTTATACTTGGTCTTAACGTGGACATCATAAGACATTTTGAAGCTTTTGCCCTGTTCCCCAGTACAATATCAAATTATACATGTGTCTCCAGCCCTCTGATTGCCAGCCAGCCTACATTTGTTGGTGCCCACTGTGGCACCCTGTCACTGCGTGAACAAAAACAGCCAGGACATGGATTGAAGGTAAAGCCTGCAAGAGGAAGGCTTCCACTTGGTGCAAGGAGAGCCCCAAATAACCTCTGTCATGGCCCTTTATTGAAGCATTATATAATAAGTGTGTGTGTGTGTGGGGGGGGGGTCTGTACTGGAGCTATGTGCTTAATGATCACTACGTGCTCTTTCCCCACAGCTCAACTCCCATCCTGTTGCACTGCAAATATCCAGAGTTTAACACCTGCTTGATAATAAGTGACCATCTTATCTCATTAACACATGCAGTTGCTTGCGGGCTTGCCTCTGGGCTAGGAGATTGTCTCACTCCCTCAAGAACCAGTGGCTGCTTCTATAAGCCTGATGCTGGTTGTTCTCCTACATACATTGTTTTTCCTTTTCTAGTTAATAGGCTCTCACTGTGCTCTGTGAATATATAGGAAATACAGTGGTACTAGCTGTATCACTTTTTAAATAGATTTTCACGTTTTGTAACATTGCTTATCATCATCAAAAGTGTTACCTGATTTTGTTTTGCTTCTTCAGAAAATATGCTTTCAGGAAAACTGGTTAACAGTTGCTAATATATTAATGCATTGCCCTTACAAATAACAATATATTTTTAAAAAGTCTCCTTTGTCTTAAAGGAAATCAGTGCCACTCACAGTAATACAAGTTTATTAGTTTCAGGACTGCTGTAACAAATTATTACAACTGGGTGTCTTAAATCAATAGAAATTCACGGTGTTCACTTCTGGGGACTCAAATGGTTCAGTAGGGCCAGGCTTTCTTTGAAAGCTCTGCAGGATTCATCCCATGTCTTTGTTTTGCTCCTAGCCATCCTCAGTGGGCCTTGGGTTATGTGGTTTGGGGGGTTTTTTTGGCCGGGGCTGGGTTTGAACCCACCACCTCTGGTACATGGGGCCAGTGCCTACTCCTTTGAGCCACAGGCACTGCCGAGGGACTTGGGTTATGGATGACTCACTGCAATCTCTACCTGCATTGCCATATGGCATTCTCCCCTGGTGTCAACTGCTTGTGTCTCTTCTCTTCTTGTAAGGGACCAGTCATGTGGGATGAAGGCCCTCAGTAATTCAGTGTGACCTTATCTTAACTTGATTATGTCCATGAAGACCTTATTTCCAAATTAGTTTATATTCACAGATACCGAGAGTTAGGACTTTGACATACTTTTGGGGACACACAATTCAAGCCATATTGCCAGGTGTTATATCACAATCTTTGAATTGTTCCAAGACTGGAAAGCCCTAGCCCAAAATACTG
Source organism: Loris lydekkerianus (assembly GCA_963574355.1). Classification (NCBI taxonomy): domain Eukaryota; kingdom Metazoa; phylum Chordata; class Mammalia; order Primates; family Lorisidae; genus Loris; species Loris lydekkerianus. The sequence continues at coordinate 4,739 of CAUYPK010067076.1, read as the reverse complement.
ATGCATGTAGTTTAAGTTGCCCATCACCTAGACTTTTCATGACATAAGGTGATTATTCCTTTGCACCGTTTTGTCTGAATGTATCCATGCTTGACTTTTGCTCTCTAATGGCGAAAGGAAATTAAGGGAGTTATGATAGCCTCCCTCATGCATCATCTGGAAATTGTCAGGTAAATTCTGACTCCAAAATTTTTGCTTTAGTGTTAGTGACTAGAAGCAAAATAAACATAGTTTGATTTGCAGTCAGCCTGCTATGCTTGTGACATAAGAACATTAGAATAAATATCATTGGGAATCATAAACTAAGAAAATTTAATATGGAACTCCTTGATGCAGTCTTAAGAGAAACATTTTTTCAAACAATAAATGCGTTTTATTGCTACTTTTAACATACCCTACATTTTTCAGTAGTCTTTCCATATAAATATTAAAGGTTTCTTAAAGACTAATTTATATGCAAATACATGGATATTAAATATTATGTAACTGTAAAATTGTTAGATATTGTTTCTAAGGCTATAAGAAAAGCTATTATAGGCCCTTCTATTGTATATTTTTAATATTTCAGCAAAGATTTAGCTCTTAATTTTGCCTTTGCTTTATGAGAAAATAAACACATTTATCTTATGAAGAAATTGACATGCTTATATGACAAATTGTATACATATATCTATGGCCTAAAAACATTTATATATGAATAATTAATATGCTAATTATAAATCCTTCTTAGGTGTTAGTTAAATCAAATTTTCTAAGTTCTACTTCCATAAGAGATTCTCTAGCTCCAGGCTGAATACAGCATATTAAAGGATATTATAAAAATGCATTTCCATTTAAGAAAAAGCTTTTTAATCTAAAGTTTCACTTATTTCAATAGATGTCTTTTTTCTAGATGAAGCAACTCAGAAATAATGTTTCCTTTATTAGATATTATTCCTGACCACGAATCTGTTTACATTCTAAGACAGAAAGGAAATTCAAGGGAGTTGATATTACGATTCATTGTTACTATGATTGAATGAAAGCTGGTACCTAGAAAACAAAAGAGTTCTTGCACAGTGTGGCACTGAATACAGTTTCACTAGTTATAAAAATAATCAGGTAACTGAACCAGATTGGATTCTTTTTGCACAAAAAGAATACTGAAGATACGCGTGTCTGACATTGCTTAACAGGATTTAGGAAACTGTGCCAGTCTGACTGAATCTGTTACTGAAATTTACCGAGAAAAAAATCTTAGGACATTCCAGCCTTTTAGTAGCAATCCTTAAGAAGGCAAACAGCTCGCAATGTTTGTTGAGAGTAATGGAGGGAATTCATGCCCAAAATGGTGGAACAAACATTGAGTGTGTGCTTCAGAGATTTTATCAGGTATTTCAGAAAGAAGCAGAGCAGATCACAGACCTGAGGATCAGAAAACTTCCATGAACACAGAATTGCTATTTCACTGAATCCTTAATTATTTCCTTACTTCAAGCCTCAAAATTCTATATAGCAGCCGTCGCCAACCTTTTTGGCATCAGAGACCAGTTTCAGGAAAGACAATTTTTCCACCGACCGTGGGGGAAGGTTGCAGGATGATTCGAGCACATTATATTTATTGCACACTTTATTTCTATTAGTATTTCATTGTAATATATAATGAAATAATTATACAATCTGCATAATGCAGAATCAGTGGGAGCCCTGAGCTTGATTTCCTAAATGAGACAGTCCCGTCTGGGGGTGAGGGGAGATGGTGGTACCTGACGTGTGTTGCTTGTGTCCCATGAACTCTGTCATCACTTTTCAGTTGCTGTCACAGCAAAGCACTTCTCATGACAAACACAGGATGTTAAAAATAGAAGCAGGCTTTTCAGTGATTTTGTGGCAACCTCAGGATATTCTGCCTTGACTTTAATCCAGAATGCGTGGAGACTTGAAGTTCTTTCAAACATACTTTTAAGGCCACCGTCATTTGAGATCTCAAGCAGTTAATCCTCTTCCAGCACAAAGTCAGTTCACCTGGATTATTCACAAATGGGTTATGGATCTAATCCTTCCCAGTTCAGGGTTCTTTTGTGGTTGGGAAATGATGCTCAAACTCTTGCAACAGCTGGGAGAAGGAGGGCCTGGCTCTGTCCATCTCAAAATCTCTGCTAATGTTCGAACGTCAAAAACCACGGTGCTCACTCGTCACTCCCAAAGTTCAGTTGGGCTTTGAATGCAGACACTTTATCGGCTGACTTTAACACAGTTGTCATTCTCCTCTGAAATGACAGACTGAGTTCATTGAGCAGGTTGAATGTGTTACACAAGTAAGCAAGTTTTGTGACCCATTCCATGTTACTGAAATGTGCTGGCAGTGGTGACTGTTTTTCTAAAAGAAATCTCTACAGCAACTCTCCTAACTCAGAAACTGGTCTGAGCTCTATTTTTAGAAAGCCATCACACTTCTGTGTCTATGAGAAGACAAGATGTGCATGGGCTCTGCGTCCATCTCCTCATAGAGCCGCACGAACAGACGTGAGTTAAGGGCATGCATTTTAATGTGGTTGTTCATTTTAATTGCATCCTACAAAATGATGTTTCCTATAGGAGACATCTTTCAACCAGCCAGCATTTCTCTATGGATGACACAGTATGTGGACTCACATTCAGAGGTGACCTTCTTGTTCTGACTAGTGAAACCAAAAAGCTCTCCAATAATGGCAACTTCTCTGTCTCTGCATATACTGACACAAAATGACAAATTCAGATTTCCTGATGTGCAATCATTCAAAGCCTTGAATAGTTCTGCAGCTGTGATGTTGGTTGGCAACAAAAGTGCACATAACATATTCTCATGCACGCCTTCCTAAAAAATATATCACACAAAAAGAAACATTGTTGCCTTATTGTCAACAAGGTAGAAACATCAACCTGGGGATTCTGTATCACTTGACTTATTAATCCTCTGTAACAATTGTGCCCCGAGATACCGGCTGCTAGTTCATCAGTTTGTCTATTCCGGTGTTAGATGAGAGAGGAACATGTTCTCTTTTGAACTTTTGAACTTCAGCCTCTTCCTAAAGGATCACAGCAAATGTCCTTAGCTACATGGGTCAACTCTTCGCCAACAGTGAAGGCTTCTTAGCTTTAACAACTTGGTTAGCTGGAAGAATGCTGCTCTCAGTACAGACACATTTGATGAAGTGCTGACCTTCAGTGATTGTTTCTGTTCTTTGTGTTCACATTTTTTTTCTGCTGAAAAACTCCAAAGTCTGAATCCTTTGAATGCAGGGTGCGCAGTCTTCATGTGGCAAAGCAGTTTTGAAAGTTTCGTGGCTTTGTTGGATAGCTGGTTGCCACATATTATATGAGGATGACTTGGAGAATGTGAATCACCTGCTACAATGACCCTGTAGACACTTGGTATTTTCTTTCAAATGCAGCTTTCATTTTGTTAGCAGTCTTAGTGTCTTCTGTTGTCTCATCAATTATTTCTTCCCCCCTTTTCCAAGAAGCTCCCCGTGATGTTTGTTTTAGTCATTTTTGCTAGGGTTAGCTTGTGGGCTTACCAAACTGTGACTGAGACAAGGGCACAGTGCAGAAAAGAGGAAGTGTTAAATAAAATAATGAGTGGGCCACGCTCAGACAAAAATTAATGTCAGATTCTGACTTTAACCCTGCTGGCAGATGTAGCTGTATAATTAAAGTGCATCAACTCACTTGCCCTTATAAAACCTGACACCAGATGCAGTTTTAAATTGAAGTAAGATACTCACTTGCCACCAGATGCAGCTTAATCGTCACTTGCCTCTCACGGATCGGGCTTTGATATCAGTCTGCGAGCAACTGATTTGTTATGATCTCTGTGTAGTAGACCCTTTGTGCTAGTGAAAAATCACTATTTTCAGCCACTCCCCAGTGCTAGCATCACCACCTCAGCTCCACCTCAGAGCATCAGGCACTAGAGTCTCACAGGGAGCGTGTGACCCAGGTCCCCCACATGCACAGTTCATGGTAGGGTCAGCTCTTCTATGAGAATCTACTGAGCCCACTAAGCAGGCAGAGCCCAGGTGGTGATGTAGGTGATCCAGAGTGGCTGTAAAACAACGAAACTTCCTTCACTCACCTGCCACTCACCTCCTGCTGTGTGGCCTGATTCCTAACAAGCCACAGACCTGGACCAGTCTGCAGCAGATATTAGAAACTGCAGCTTTATGGGGTTTAAAGACTTCAAAACAAATTGGGGAAAATACTGACAATTACTACCACACTTGATCAGTCAGGGATCGAGATATCATAACAAGAGATATTTTTTTTTTTTTTCTCCAAAGAGAGATATAATAGAACTAGTATGGGAAAAGATAGATTTTATCCCCCAAACTTTCAGACACTTGGTAATATGAATATTAATAAGGTAAACATTCCTGGGTAAAGAGAAATACTAAGACTTTCCAGCAGTTATGATAGATTGACTGAACTGAAACTAGTTCTTAGAGATCTAAAACCCACTGTGTTAGGTTGAGTGAACGCAGATCCAAAGACGGGTAAGATCACTCTGCATTCAGTCAACCTAAGACAGGGACCAAACCATTGATGTTTGTATCCCCATGATGGGCAAGACTGAAACTGCAAGAGCAGGCAACCTAAGACAGGGACTATGTTTTTCCGCCATACAAAAAACAAGAGGGAATTGTTGGGCCCTGCCATGTGCCTGAGGCCTAGTGCAACTTCCCGAGCCTGACTAGAAGCAGATCCATCGAGCTACTTCC
>CAUYPK010067075.1:0-16137 GCA_963574355.1 Loris lydekkerianus | reverse complement strand
TCTATTTAAAAAGTAATAATAAAAAATTAACAAAAGCTCCTCCAAGTAAATGGTGAGGAAAAAACAGAGCACAAGAACAAAAATAAACACACAAAACAAAAACAAAAAAAAAGGAAAAGAAAAAAATAAACCAAAAGAAAGGCACCATCTATAAAAAAGTTGTTCTTGTATGTAGAAATATATTTCTATATGTATGATGTAAGCTTCAGCTTTCGTAGGAATATAATCAAACTGCTATATACTTTCTGGACACCAGGTGGCGCTCTGTGCGGTGCCCAGGCTTATACCTGATTCACAGTTTATATTGTTACCATGGTAACCGCCTTCCATGGCAGATCACCATTTTGGCGTTTCTGTAAAAGTTTGTCACCCAAGTAATGTGTAACCTCAGCTAGTATGCTTCAGACAGCACTCGCAACCGACCTTCCCACTCAGTGCAGGAGTCCAGCTTCTCAAATCTTTCCCCTCTGCTCCCAGGTTCCCCTCCAAGCTGGCAACTATAATCGGCTGTGGGGGGGGATGCTGCTGGGTTCACCACCGGGCGGGAGTTGGCTTGCGCGGCTTGTGCCACTCGCGCAGCTGGTGTGGTGGGAGCCGGTTCGGGCAGCGGGCGGTCTCGGGGACCTTATTCTGAGTTTTATGATTCAAAATTTCCCTTTTTGATCGGGACCAGGCAGTTAGCAGCACAGCCTGAACTGCCAACCCCCTCCAGCCTTCCTCAGCAGGAATGTTGTGGTTTTACTCAATCCCTGCTTGTCTGGGGGAGGGTGCCCGCCCTTAGATAGTTCAAAATGTCTGTCTCCCGGGCTCACTCCCTTACCTTCTATTGTCCATCAGGTTGCCCAGTTCCCCGTGGTTTTGAGTGGCTCTCCTTTCTGATGCCTCTCTCAGTTCAGGAATAAATAATTGTTAATTGCATTTTATCAGCGTTTGCAAGCTGTTGCCCTCCGTAAGGGAGGGGCCTGCTTGCCGGCTCGGCCAGGAAGGAAAGAATCTCTACAACAGAGTCTGTGGTTTCAAATTACCCCTCAGATATAGCAGTTCACCACTTCGCTGAGCATCTCCAGCTGAGCGTCTCACACCAATAATCCAAAGTCAGGGAAAGTCCAGACATCCTTTCTTCTCTCCTGAAGTCTCAGAGAGTTGGGCTACACATTCATCCTGTCCCCCATCATGCTCCGCCTCATCCTTTTTCTATGTTATGGAAGATTGTTTGTAGTATAGGTACTAGTTCTTCTTTAAATGTTTGGTAGATTCCAGAGCTTATTTCTGTTCTTTTCATCATTGTGGAAACGAGGCTTTGTTACTTAATTTCAAGTTGTGTTTAACTTTGTGATGGACCATTATGCTGCTCCTTATGAAGAGTGGTTCCCCTTACTTTGTATAGAGCAAGTCTAATTGTGACAAATTTTCTCAACATTTGGATGCCCATCACAAATGAAACTTAGGAAGGTTAAAGTCTGATGAACATCATTTTCTGGCTTGAATGAGTTTATGGTCATCTTGATATTTTTTCTCTTTGTGGGTGAGACTTTTCTTATACCTGGCTTCTTGCAGGGTTTTCTCCTTCATATAACCTTTGGCAAAGTTAATTATACTGTGTCTAGAAGATGTTTGTGTTGAGTGGTGCTGGGGTTCTGAAACAATCTACTGTCTGAATTTCTCTTACCATACTTGGAAAATTCTCTACCATAATGTCTTGGAATACAGCTTCAGTGCCATTAGGAGCACCCTCTTCTCTTTGAAGAATCCCTACAATTTCAATTTTTTTTTTTTGCAGTTTTTGGCTGGGGCTGGGTTTGAACCTGCCACCTCTGGCATACAAGGCCGGCGCCCTACTCCTTGAGCCACAGGTGCTGCCCAATTTGGATCTTTTATCTTTTGGCATAATTCCATAAATCTCTCAGAAGATATTCTGGATTTTTTTCACCTTTGCTCCATCCCTCTGAATGTATGGAATAGTTAAAAAGTGTTGTCTTCAATTTCTGAAATTTTTCTTTTTTAAGTTCTACTCTATTACTGAGGATCTCTAGTTTGTTTTGAAGTTTCTCAAATGCCTCTTTCAGTTCCTTAAGTTTTGCTATATCTTTCCTTATTATGTCCAAATCCTTGGTGACTTTGGCTTTGAATTTATTAATTTATTTAGACAACTTTTTAACTATTTTTTTTGATTTCTATTTCCATCTTCTTGTCAATTTCAATCATTTCATTTGCTGTCAACATTTTGAATTCTATTTCTGACATTTCAGCAATTTCTCTATGCATGGTATTTTCTGTTGTATCTCCCTTGTAATCTTGTGTGGGAGTTAATCTACTCTGATTTTTCTTGCTGCTAGAGTTCTGCTGGCTCCTTCCCATGAGTATTTTCATCTTTTAAAAAAATACATGAATTATACTTCTTTTGTTAAAATGATAGGATGTTCCTGAATACTTATTGAGAGATAATCTAGTTTGGTACCCTTAGGAAACACTGTAGCATCCTCCTTTGCAACATAAAATGAGATTGGATCAGGAGGTCACTGCAACTGGAGCTAACCATCCCTTCTCCAATGAGCTGGAACTTGTGATTGTGACCTTCTCCCTGCTGCCTTGCAAAGGTATTTTTCAGAGCTATTGGCAGAGTCTCTGAAGGCCCTCTTCCTGAGATAGCACAACCTGGCTTTGTCTTGATGCCAGCCTGCTCTATACTCAATTCTAATGAATCTCAGTACTTCACTGGTATCTCTGCTAGGCAAAGATACACACATCTACAGCCACACACCTTACCAGCAATAACTGAAGGAGGGGAACCTATAGACAGACCTGCTGAATTGACCCCTCACTGCTGCAAACTATCCCCCCGCTACTGCTCAAACAAAGTCAAACAAATGTTGAACCTCTAGGCGAGATAGTGGAGAACAAGAATCCCAGACAGCTCTGGGTGAGAGTTCCTGTCAAACTCTCACAGGCGGCACAAGCAACACTCACTCAAACAAGTTCTGAGAGTTAGCCACTGGGTGCATCTTCTTGAGAGTTTCTTAAGGCTGGAAAATGGTCTTTTTTAGTGGATCGGGGGGTCAGGAGAGTTCATCTCTCTTTCTGCCAAAGTCAGAACTACAGTGCCACTGCTTCTGTTTAACACCTCAGTGGCTCACACAATGCACCAGCCTCTCAGATAACTCTCCAAACACTTCAGTGTCTGTAGTGGGCAGTTTGCCAGGTGGATTGCAGACAGAGATTATTTGTTCACCTTTTGCCAAGCAGAACGGGGTCTGTGCTCTGAGGTAGAACCTTCTGTGGTGTAGGAGTACTGAGACCTCACAACTCTCTCCCATTGGGTGAGGTAAGAGGTCCTTTGTAACCTGCTCACTTGGAATAAGCCTGCCCTCCTGGTTGGGGGAGGGATCTCCCATCTCCTTGGCCCTCCAACTAATTTCTATCCCTGATCTTTGTTACCTTTCTTCCTCTTTCTTAGCCTCTCAGCTTCTCTCAAGGGGGATGATGTACACCTCACTTTTGTCTCCCTGTGCTCAATTCCCCACCTTTGGCTGCTCCAAGTCCATTTCACTCCAATTTCTCTCCTTCTGGATAGAAGCCTCTGGTGAAAGCCTCTTCTACTTGGCCTCCTTGACCCTCACAGTCCATGATATTAATGTACCACATTGTTTAACCATGTAAATATTTTTTTGGGGGGGTGTCAAATGATCCTTTATTGAAACATTTTCCTTTGTACTTTTTAACTAGCTGGCATTCCACGGCACCACTGTTGATGTCATCTATGATGTTGTGAGGGGGGCAGCCATCAACATTACAGCCCACGGACTAGGCCATCCCCAGGATCTCTTTAACGGTTCCAGAGAGTTCTCTGGCTAAAGATCAGTGCCGCATCTGTCTGGCAATGTTGACAATCTCATCGAAAGTGATATTTCCATTGTGTTTAATGTTTTTCTGTTTCTTTCTCTCTCGGCGGTTCCTTGAGGGATTTGATGATGAGGGCAGAGGCAGAAGGTACCACTTCAATCTGGGCCTTTCTATTCTGGATAGTTAGTTTCACTGTAATCCTCAGACCCTTCTAGTCATCGATTGCCTGGGCAATGTCATCACCAAGGTTTTGGGGAGACAAACCCAGGGGGACGATCTTGGGGGCCAGGGAAGATGTGGCACTGACTTTGCCACCGGTGCAACTCAGGTACATGACTTTGATCTCGTTGGGGTCAAACTTAGGTGGCATGGTGGAGGCATCTGGTGTCAGACGAACCCAAATCTGGGACGACAAAAAAAACTTGCACCTTGGCCTTCTCCAGGCAGAAAGCCGAAAGCTAACCATGTAAATATTGAAGGATATTTTAGTTATTTCCAGGTAGGGATGATTAAAAATAAAGCTATAGTTTTTAAAGCAAAAATCCTTATCACAATCATATCCTTGGTCACATAAAATAATATCACATGTTCTAGGGAATAAGACATGGGCATATCATTTCAGAAGCCACCAATAAATAATTCCACTATAATAATATAGGAAAACATATCCCCTGAATTAAAAGTGACTTTGATTCTTTCACTATTTCTAGCTTTCATTGGTATAGCATTCTTATTAATAATAAGTGTTTTCTTATTATTGATACTTATGTGTTATTGATATTGTTGTTAGTAGAGAATTATGTTTCAACTGAGTTTTAAACTTTTAGGTTGTGTGGAATAGATGATAACATTCTATGGTAACAACAACTTAATTGTTTTTGTTGTTGTTGTTCATTGTTTTTTTGTGAGATAGAGTCTCGCTCTGTCACCCAGGCTAGAGTGCACTGGCATCATACAGCTTACATCAACCCTCAAACTCCTGGGTTCAAGTAATCCTACTTTAGCTTCCCAAGTAGCTGGGAGTATAGGCACATGCCACCATACACAGCTGATTTTTCTGCTTTTAAGAGAAAGGTGGTCCCACTCTTATTCAGGTTGGTCTAGAAACCTTGGCCTCAAGTGATCCTCCAGCCTTGGTCTCCCAGAATTCTAGAATTACAAGCATGAGCCACCACGCCTGGCCCTCCAGTTATGTTTTGATATGGTGTGTTGAAGTGGCTTTTTTCTGAATATTTTGATTGATGATCATCAAACAATATGCTTTTCATTATGGTAAAATGGACATAACACAATTTATCATTTAAACCATTTTTAAGAATTAATTCAGGGACATTATGTACTTTCAAAGTGTTGTGGAGCTATTACCACTTTCCATTTCAAGAACTTGTTCACCATCCTGAGCAGAACGCTGTAGCCATTGAACAAAAACTCTTTCCTCCTTCTCCTCTAATCCTTTGGTAACCCTTATTCTTTCTGTCTTGATGAATTTTCCATTTCTGGGTATCTTATAAAAGTGAGATCATAGAACATTTGTCTATCTGTGTTTGGCTTATTTCACTTTACACAAGTGTAAATGACCCAGAGCTAATAAATGTCAGGATATCCTTTGCCATCGGATCATCATGCTAACAAAGCAAGATTAGAGTCAATTTATAGAGAATACCATTAATCAAAATGGTATTCTATAATTTAACTCAGAAACAAAAGGCACTTGAACCTTCTAAACTAACAATTAGTAAAATGACACCAGACCACAAGTAAATATCTGGGTATCTAGCCAAAGAGACAGAGATATCACTTACAAGGTTCCAGGTAATCAGTGGAAAGCCCATAACCAAAAGTAAATGTTTCCTTTTTTTATACTCTATTTTTCTTGAAACGTCTATAAATGTGCAGAGTTCTTACAAATATTCTCTTAAGTATACATAGACAATAGACTTGACCTATTAAAAACTTTATTATTCTGAAATATTCTGGGTGACCTTATCATTATTTTTCATCACATTCTACAAATATATATTACACATTTAAAAAAATTTTAATTTCTGACTAATACGAGGGTACAAACTATTAGTTTACAATGTTTACATTTGTTAGGTAAAGTCCTTATTGTAGTTGTTTCCTGCACCCAGGAGGTGTGTCATATACCCTTACATTGTAACAATTATGTGAGGGCACACCAATCCTCCTCCCTTGTCCCCTCCTCCTCCACCCCCCAACTTGAATTGAATTGAGTTTTTCTCTTGTGTGGGCATGTACTAGTTCCTCTGCTGCCTTCATCCTTGCAATGAGTACATTTGGTATATGCTGGGACTACAAACACCTGCACAACGTCCAGATATTTTTTATTTTTTACAGACAGTGTTCTCATTCTTGCTCAGGCTGGTCTTGAACACATGAACTCAGGCAATCCACATGCCTGGGCCTCCCAGAGTACTGGGATTACAGGCATGAACCACCCTGTCTGGCCTGAAACAATCTTTTAAAAAATATAACAACTTCAAGGAGCAGTGTTTCACACCTGTAATCCTAAACACTCTGGGAGGCTGAGGCAGGTGGTAAAAAATAGGTAGGCATTGTGGGGGGCACCTGTAGTCCCAGCTACTGAAAAGGCTGCAGCAATAGGATCTCTTTTTATTTTGAGTCTCACTATGTCAGCCATGGTAAAGTGTCGTGGTATCATAGCTCATAGAAACCTCAAACTCTTGGGCTTAAGTGATTCTCTTGCCTCAGCCTCCCAAGGAGCTGGGACTACAGGCACCCACTACAATGCTCAGCTATTTTTGTAGTAGTTGTCATTATTGTTTGGCAGGCCCAGGCAGGATTTGAACCCACCGGCTCTTTTGCATGTGGCTGGTGCCCTAGGCACTGAGCTACAGGCACCAACCCAGCAATAGGATCTCTTGAGCCCAAGAATTTCAGGTTGCTGTGAGCTATGATGATGCCAGGGTGCTCTACTGAGAGTGAAAGAGTGAGACTCTGTCTCAAAGCAAAAAAATTTATAGCTTGAGTACTATGCAACAATGTGCCTTTCATATCAATTCATGGTAGCCTAAGTGTGAGCAGGGAGATATGGGTAACTGTCTCCTTAGGGACTCTCACTACCTGGATACTTCTTATCCTGTATTTTGAGTACCTAAGCTTTTGGAAAAATATCTCAAAATAACTTTATTGAGATAGGTAGTTCATCCTTTTAAAGGGTACAATTATTTGTTTCTTAGCATATTCACAGAATGATGCAGCTAAAACCACCATCTAATTTTGGAACTTTTCCTTCTCCCTCCACCTGAAGAAAGTCAATACCTGTTAGCAGCCACTTTCATCTTCCCCACCACCCTTACCCACCTCCCCTCTAGCCCTAGAAAACAACTGGCCTACTCTTGACGTTTTCTTATAAAGTGAAATCATACTATATGTGGTCTTTTGTAACTGGCTTTTTCCCCTTATCATAATATTTTTAATGTTCATTCACATGGTAACATAAATATGCCCTTCATTCATCTTTAATGTTAAAAAATATTCCTTCATATAAGTATAGCACATATATCTATCCAATCATCTGTAGATGCACTTTATCCTACTGAAGGAGTTCCCTTCTAATCTTAGTTTTCTAAATGATTTTCATCTTGAAGATGTGTGGCATCTATCAAATGTCTTTCCTTTGTCAAGCTGAGCATGTGGTCTTTGTTATTTATTCTGTTAATGTAGTGTATTCTAGTAGTTGATTTTCCCCTATGGAACTAAACTCACACTCCTGATATAAGTCCTACTTGGTGAACATGCATAAAATATTTTGTATGCTCCTGGACATTTTCCACACATATATAGTGTATCTCTTGTATATTTGAGACTGTGTTTCCCCTTTTGCCCAAGCTAATGTACAGTAGTATCATCATATTTCACAGAATCACAAGATGCTTATCTGAATTGATCCTCCTACCTTCATCCTCCTCAGCAACTAGGACTATAGGCACATGCCACCATAGCTGGCTAAATTTTGCATTTTTTGTACAAATGGGGTCTCACTATTTTGTTCAGGCTAGTCTGGAACCCCTGGTCTCAAGTGATCCTCCTGCCTTGGCCTCTTAAGGTGCTAGGATTACATATGTGAGCTATGGTCTTCAGCCGGGCTTATGATTTGTTCAGGACTTTTCTCTACTTTCATAATAAATAACAGCCCATACATTTAAAAAATAACAGCTTTATTAAGGTATAATTCATACACTCCACAATTCTCTCATTTAAAGTATACATACAGTTCAAAACTATACTCTCAGTGATCACTTCTATAATTTACTCATTTGGTATTAGAGATGTTTCCCTGAATGTGTAGAAGAGAGAGGAAAGAAAGGGAGGAAACAAAAAAAAAAAAAAAAAAGAAAGGAGAGAGAGAAGCAGAGGTAGAATGGGGGGGAATGAAGGAACAAAGGGAGGGAGGGAGGGTGGGAAACAAAGAAAGTGAAAATGACTCAGCTTGGTGGCTTAGACCTATGATCCTAGCATTCTGGGAGGCTGAGGCAAGTGTAATGCTAGACCTTATAGGTGCTAAGACCAGACTGACCAAGAGGCATGCCCTGTCTCTCCTAAAAAATAGAAAAACTAGCCAAGCGTTATGGCCGGCACCTGCAGTCCTAACTACTTGGGAGGTAGAGCCATGAGAATTGCTTGAACCCAGCAGTTTGAGGTTGCTGCCAGCTTGGCTGAGGCCATGGAAAGCCTGGGCAACAAAGAGAGACTGAATTTCAAAAAATATACACACACAGACACACATACACACACGCATAGATGAACAGACAAACAAACAAAAGCATTTTTATCATCTAAAAGACAAGAATTACGTTGATGGTTCAAGCAAACCAGACATGGTTTAAGTCCTGTGATGCTTTGAACATTGTGAGGCTATAGACAGGCATAGCAAATTTGTAAGCCTCTTTAAAATGAATCTTTTGGGATATGTGTAAAAACAGGTTTTTGCAATAGTGTCCCACTCAAGTGGCTCCATCCAGTTTTGTAAGCTGTGTTGCTGCTTGTGTCATAGTGCCGTACAAAATCCCAACTGTTGTATGAACCTAGTGCTGAAAACTCAACTGTCATTGGAATCAATAAGCCATAAATGGGAGAACATTTCTCTCTGTGTGGATGTAGGGATAACCATTTACCTGTTCCAATAACTTTAGGGACGACAGCTTAAGTGAGCACAAAAGTCCAATTAGTATCTTTGACCTTAAGCCTGGATCCCAGCACATTACAGGATGAAGTCACTACATAGTCACAGTGGGTGACATCACAATGGGTGTTGCCCAGTGATACTCAGACCATCTTCAAGCTTAGGCTTATTCCTGGTAAGCATGTGTAGTAGCTGGAAGGGTTTATTGTTATTGTTCTTCTTGTGTTTCGAACTGTTAAAAGAGAGTGGGGTTCTTTTCTCCACACTAAATTCCTACTTAGTAAAGTTGCTTTGTATCTGTGGCAAAGGTATTCAACAACATTTTCTTTCGTTTTGGGGTCATGGATTTGTAAGAAAACTGAGGAGTGTAGTGTACAGCTTCTGCTGCCCTGTGATGGTGTAGACCCAGTCCCCAAGCACAAAGATCAGACGCTGATTTCATGTACCTAACAGGTAGGTAACACAATCCTATGTTCTACTTTTATTGCATTTTACTCCCTTCTGTAGAATATGCTTGTTTTTACAGGTAGTTGATATACTGAACTTCCTCTCTTAGTATCTGGTTAGGCACTGTGTCCAGTAGTATACTCAATAGCTCGGGTTATTTCTGATGATCATGAGAGATCTCAGAGACTGGAAAGATCAGTCTATCTGGAAAGTTCCAACACTCCTGACCCTAGTTCCAGGGGTGTTCAAACTTTTGGCTTCACTAAGGCCACTTTGGAAGAAGAAGAGTTATGTTGGGCTACACATTAAGTCCACAAACACTGGTGAAAACTGATAAGCAGGGTACTTTTCAAAACAACTAAGAGTATACTATAAATGGCTTACCACAAAAAATTAACTAAGTGAGGTAATGGAAGTCACTAAACAGTCACAGTTGAAGACATAACAATGAGTGTTGCCCTGTGATGTCCAGACCATCTTCAAGCTTATACTTATTCCTGGTGAGCATGTGTAGTGTCTGTAAAGGTTTATTGTTGTTGTTCTTGTTCTGTTTTAAACTGTTGAAAAAGAGTGGAGTTCTTTTCTCCACACTAAATTCCTACTTAGTAAAGTTGCTTTGTATCTGTTGCAATAGTATTCGACAACACTTTCTTTCATTTTTTGGAGGTCATGGATTTGTAAAAAAATTGAAGAGTGTGGCTTACATCTTACTGCTGCCCTGTGATGGTGTAGACCCAGTCCCCCAGCCCATCTAATGGAGGACTGGCTGTATTTTGAATAAGAATTGCTGTGCTGGACGACTTTAGAACATCCTTCACAATGTTGTCGACCATGAGCCCGAACCCACACGGCCTGAAACAGATCAGCCTGGACCAGATCTGGGATGACCTCAGAGCTGGCATACAGCAAGTGTACACCCGACAGAACATGGTGAAGTCCAGATACATGGAGCTCTACACCCATGTTTATAACTATTGTACTAGTGTACACGAGTTAGACCAAGTGCAAGGAGCTGAGGTCTCTCCCTCTAAATCCCAAAATGAGCAGACACCTGGAGGAGCTCAGTTTGTTGGCCTGGAATTGTACAAACGGCTTAAGGAATTTTTGAAAAATTACTTGGCAGATCTTCTCAAGGATGGAGAAGATTTGATGGACGAGAGTGTACTAAAGTTCTACACTCAACAGTGGGAAGATTATCGGTTTTCAAGCAAAGTACTGAATGGAATTTGTGCCTACCTCAGTAGACATTGGGTTCGCCGTGAATGTGACGAAGGACGAAAAGGAATATATGAAATTTATTCCTTGGCATTGGTGAATTGGAGAGATTCTTTGTTCGGGCCATTGAATAAACAGGTAACAAATGTTATTTTAAAACTGATTGAAAAGGAAAGAAATGGTGAAACCATCAATACAAGGCTGATTAGTGGAGTTGTACAGTCATATGTGGAATTGGGGCTGAATGAAGATGATGCATTTGCAAAGGGCCCTACATTGACAGTGTATAAAGAATCCTTTGAATCTCAATTTTTGTCTGACACAGAGAGATTTTATAGCAGAGAGAGCACTGAATTCTTGCAGCAGAACTCAGTTACTGAATATATGAAAAAGGCAGAGGCTCATCTGCTTGAGGAACAACGAAGAGTTCAGGTTTATCTTCATGAAAGCACACAAGATGAATTAGCAAGGAAGTGTGAGAAAGTCCTCATTGAAAAACACCTGGACATCTTTCACACAGAATTTCAGAATTTATTAGATGCTGACAAAAATGAAGACTTGGGGTGCATGTATAATCTTGTATCTAGAATCCAGGATGGCCTAGGAGAATTGAAAAAAATGCTGGAGTCACACATTTATAGTCAGGGTCTTGCAGCCCTTGAAAAGTGTGGAGAAACTGCTTTAAATGACCCCAAAATGTATGTGCAGACAGTGTTGGATGTTCACAAAAAATACCATGCCCTGGTAATGTCTGCATTTGATAATAATGCTGGCTTTGTGGCTGCTCTTGATAAGGCTTGCGGGCGCTTCATAAATAGCAATGCAGTTACCAAGATAGCCCTGTCATCCAGCAAGTCCCCTGAGCTGCTAGCTCGGTACTGTGACTCTTTGTTGAAAAAAAGTTCCAAGAACCCAGAAGAGGCAGAGCTGGAAGACACACTCAATCAAGTGATGGTTGTCTTCAAGTACATAGACGACAAGGACGTGTTTCATAAGTTCTATGCAAAGATGCTGGCCAAGAGGCTGGTACATCATAACAGTGTGAGTGATGATGCTGAAGCAATCATGATATCCAAGTTGAAGCAAGCTTGTGGTTTTGACTATACCTCTAAACTTCAGAGGATGTTTCAAGACATTGGTGTAAGCAAAGATTTGAATGAGCAATTCAAAAAGCACCTGACAAATTCAGAACCACTAGACTTGGACTTCAGTATTCAGGTTCTCAGCTCTGGATCCTGGCCCTTCCAGCAGTCCTGCACATTTGCCTTGCCATCAGAGCTGGAACGTAGTTACCAGCGGTTCACAGACTTCTATGCCAGTCATCACAGCAGCAGAAAGCTGACCTGGTTGTATCAGTTGTCTAAAGGCGAGTTGGTAACTAATTGCTTCAAAAACAGATACACTTTGCAGGCATCTACATTGCAAATGGCAATCTTATTTCAGTACAACAGAGAAGATGCCTATACTGTGCAGCAGTTGGCTGACAGCACACAAATTAAAATGGACATTTTAGCACAAGTCCTGCAGATTTTATTGAAGTCAAAGTTATTGGTCTTGGAGAATGAAAATGTCGATGAGGTGGAACTGAAGCAAGAATCCGTAATAAAATTATATCTTCCTTATAAAAATAAGAAATTAAGGGTTAACATCAATGTGCCAATGAAAACTGAACAGAAGCAGGAACAAGAAATGACACACAAAAATATTGAGGAAGACCGCAAACTACTGATTCAGGTGGCCATCGTGAGGATCATGAAAATGCGGAAAGTTCTGAAACACCAGCAGTTACTTGGAGAAGTCCTCACTCAGCTGTCCTCCAGATTCAAACCACGGGTCCCAATGATCAAGAAATGCATTGACATTCTAATTGAGAAAGAATATTTGGAGCGAGTGGATGGTGAAAAGGACACCTATAGCTACTTGGCTTAACCTTTCTAGAAGGGTCTGACCATGTCACCCGCAACAAATAGTTCATCATGGAAAGAATGAAAACAACTCAAGTTCATAGCACCTAGCCTGCCACCATTTGGACCTCCCTTTTTAAAACTGAGACCAAGATTCCCATCACGTGGTCTCAGATTAACATCAGAATTGCTCTGGATTGATACCTTTCAAGTCTGTAAATATGGACACCAACACCATTTAAACTAACATAAGAAAAGAGGGGAACTGCAACATCCATGCTGAGGGCCGCATGCTACTGCATTTAAGTCAATACATTGGCTGCCTGATTAACAGCTGTCATCCCAGGCAGCACTTGTAATGGTGGCAGGACTTTGAAAGCAAGTCTGAATGGACTCATGTATAATCTGCTATGAAAAAAATTTCTGTATTGCATTTCATTTTTTAATGTGTGAAAATAAAGAAAATCAAAGGATTTCTGACAAGTTGCATTTGGTTTTTGTTTTAAGTTTTACTAATTTTTTTTGTTATGCTTTGCAAATTTTATTTCATTGATTTTTTATAATATACAAGGATAGCAGCAATTTTTGTGGTAGATTGTCAAGATAAAAACAGCATTACTGATGATTTCCAACTACATCTACACAATCAATAAATAACATACATACTAAAACTCCTACTTCACAAATGTAAAAATTATGCGTATAATTTTATTTGACATTTAAAAGAATTTCTGGGGGTTAATCTGCGCTGAGATTATGTCCATTTTCTTTCTTTCTTTTTTCTTTTTCTTTTTTTTTGGCCAGGGGCTGGGTATGAACCTGCCACCTCTGGCATATGGGATCAGCGCCCTACCCCTTTGAGCCACAGGCACTGCCCTATGTCCATTTTCTTAAATAAAGTATGCATCTTGCCATTGCCCATCCCAGTTGCTGCCTGTTGGCCACAACTAATTTCCATAAAAAAAAAAAAAAAAAAGCAATAGGAACTCTGCTTTACTGTTGCTGTGAGAACAGCATACGAACACTGGAGATCCAATATCCCAGCACCCTGCACCATTTCCTGGGGCTTATTGGATGGCCCCCCTAGTCTCTTCTGTCAGCAAAAAGACTATTCCTGGAGGTGAGACTACAGGAAGGAGACCAGGGCTAGTGACATCACGACAGCCTGCCCAAACCACACTTCCCCAGCAGAGAACTCTAAAAATTTACCTGTTTCATTAACTTGTCAGGGACAACAACTTAAGTGAGCACAAAAGGCCAATTAGTATCTTTGGCCATAAGCCTGGATCCCAGCACATTAGAGCATGAAGTTACTACAGAGTCACAGTTGATGACATCATGATGGGTTTTGCCCTCTGATGTCCAGACCATCTTCAAGCTTAGGCATATTCCTAATAAGAGTGTGCAGTGGCTGGAAGGGTTTATTGGTGTTCTTTTTGTGTTTTAGACTGTGAAAAAAGAGTGGGGTTCTTTTCTCCACGCTAAATTCTTGCTTAAAATTTCTTTGTATCTGTGGCAAAGGTATTCAATAACGTTTTCTTTCCTTTTCTGGTCATGGATTTGAAAGAGAATTGAAGAATGTGGTTTACACCTACTACTGCCCTGCTATGGTGTAAACCCAGACCAGAAGCACAAAGATCAGACATTGATTTAATGAACCTAACAGGAATGTAACACAATTCTCAGTTCTACTTTCATTGTGTTTTATTCCCTTCTCTAGAATAGACTTGTTTTTAAAGGTAGTTGTCCCACAGAACATCCTGTCTTACTTCAGGTTAGGCATTGTGTCTAGTAGTGTACTCAATAGTTCCGGTTATTTATGATGATCACCAGAGCTCCCCCTCAGAGCTTGGAAATGTCACCTTATCTGGAAAGTTCCAACATTCCTGATCTCAGTTCCAGGGGTGTCCAATCTTTTGGCTTCTCTGGGCCACATTAGAAGAAGAGTTATGTTGGGGCATACATTAAATACACAAACACTAAAGAACATTGATGAACAACAACAACAAAAAAAGGTACATGCACAATTTGTGTGATATCTGCCACAACAGAGAACCAAAAAAGTCCTCACGTAATCTGCATGTGTCCTAGGGGCATGTGGGTTCAACACTCTTCAAAACCCCGGAAAAGGTCATTTTTTATCTAGAGTTCAAGGAATTTCCGAAGCACGACTGAAATATTTGCATCCTCTGGCACGCCAAGGCAGGTGAATCCCCTGAGCTCAGGAGTGGGAGGTAAGCCTCAGCAATAGTGAGACACACCCATACCCCAGCCCCCACACTGTCTCTACTAAAATAGAAAAGCTAGCTAGACAAGTGGCACATGCCTGTATTTCCAGCTACACAGGAGCCTGAGGCAGGAGGACCACTTGAACCCAAGTATTTGAGGTGTCTGTGAGCTAGGCTGAGGACACGACACTCTAGTCTGGGCAACAGAGTGAGTCTCTGTCTCGTCAAAAAACCCAAATTTGGGCTCAGTGCCCATAGGACAGTGGTTACTGTGCCCACACCATACACCGAGGCTGGCGGGTTCAAACCTGGCCCGGGCCAACTGAACAAGAATGACAACCACAACAAAAAAATAGCCGGGCATTGCAATGGGCACCTGTAGTCCCAGATACTCGGGAGGCTGAGGCAAGAGAATTGCTTAAGCCCAGGAGTTTGAGGTTGCTGTGAGCTGTGACGCCACAGCAGCCCTCTACCAAGAGCGACATGAGACTCTGTCTCCAAAACAAAAAAAACAAACAAACAACTCAAACTTGCTATTCACAGTTTCCATGAGGGAAACTACCAGGGTGGGTCCGTAGGCAGAGGGAATAGTTTACAACATAAAGTAGCACCTTTATTGTGGCTTCTGTGGGAAGGAATGCGTGAATCAGGATAAGCAGGTTTGGGACTAGTTAGTTTGAATAACATCAGTGGGTCTGAAGTGTAGGGGTTGTCCAGATGTCTGACACTTGGCCTTGGAGTGACTAGGGCAAGAGAATATTGGCCCAGATTGAAAGAGCCCAGCAGAGGAGGTGGAGAGGGCACCCTTGATTGGTTAGTTTGCATATGAAATACCTGATTTTTGGCCAGAATTCTGGAGAGCAGGGCAGTTTCCAGAAGACTGCAAGAACCCAAGAGTGCAAAGGGTCAGAGTTACATAAAATAAAAAGATAGGATTAATACAGACTTTAGGTAAACAATTTCTTAATTATTATAATAATTTCTCTAATTGACATCAAATCTAAGGGTATAAGTTCAAAACAAGATCCATGGTAGAAGGTATTAACGAGGGGTAATTCCCAGAACAATGTTCCCCCCCCCCTTTTTTATTGTTAAATTATAGCTGTGTACATTAGTGCAATCACCTGTACCCATTCTAAGATGCACCATAGATGTGGCCCCACCCATTACCCTCCTTCCACCAAAACCTCCACCCTCCCTTCCCCTTCCTTGGCCCTTTCCCCATAGTCTTGTGATATACTTGGGTTATAGCCTTTATGTGAAAGCTATAATTTAGCTTCATAGTAGGGCTGAGTACATTGGATACTTTTTCTTCCATTCCTGAGATACTTTGCTA
>CAUYPK010067074.1:0-22500 GCA_963574355.1 Loris lydekkerianus | reverse complement strand
CAAATTGCAAATTATGTCTTCTTGAGGTTCCAGTCACTTTCATATCACATTATTTATTCTCGCTGAACTAAATCCTTAGGAAAAGCTTCCCTAATTATCCTACTAGGTTTTCTTTTTTTTTCCTCCTCCAGAGTAATAAACTTTAGCATAACAAGTGAAATACGTTTCTTTTTTAGCAGAGTGAATTCTTATCTACTGTCTGGACAGGTGAAAACTGCTTTCACTCGCCCTGCAAACTTCACCCCAGACTTACACAAGTCCTTCTCCTGGGGGTTGGTTCTCTCCTCCTGGGGGCCTTTATGAGCTCCCTCTCAGCCTCTACTCAAGCTTCTTCACTCTAAACGTGTTTTAAATTTCTTCATTATCAACCACGTTTTTAAAAATTAACATATGAAACTTTTCACTTTGATTACTTGTAAAACTGCACCCATTTTAAGAATAATACAGAGGTAGCCTGCGTGTTCTTTATCCAGCTTCCCCCAGTAGTAATATCTTACCAAACTGCAGGGAAGTTGGCATTCACACACTTCATTGACCTAACTCAGATTTCACCAGTTTTGCTTTGTGGGTGTGTAGGTGTGTGTACATTTAGTTCTATGCGGTTTTAGTTCATGTGTGATTTATGTGACTGATGTGTTCTCAGCCATCTCCCCTCTGACCACAGCCATTTGCCTTTTACCCCTCAGCTGGCTTTGGACAAACTCTTGCACCCTTCAGATTCCCTGTGGACACTTTGACTGCTTTGCTCTGATAGAAAGCAGATGCCTTTCCTGTGTAGAGTGGGAGTGAGTCAGACAATGAGGCCAGAGAAGCAAGAGGACCATATGGGGAGCCTGGGAGCTGGGTGGAGATTCCAATCGACCCTGTCTCCATCCGCTTTGTGATAACATTGCCATGGAAATGTACTGTCTCCTGTTCCTGAGATGTCCTCTGCGTTTGAATGGTGGGAGCAAAAGGCAGCTGTCCTGCCTTCAACTGTCCTGTTTTCTATCTTCTCATGCTTGCTCCAGAAATAAGGCAGTCCCCATATTAGCTTCCAGGGCTGCCGTAACAAATTATCACGGAGCAACAGAAAGTCCTCTCTCACAGTTTTGAAGGTCAAAACTCTGAACCCAGGTGTGGGCAGGGAGGAGTTCCCTTTGAAGGCTCCAGGTCCCCTCCTTCCTAAACTCTCCCAGCATCTGGTGGCTCCATTCTCTACCTGGTCTTCATGTGGCCTCTTCTTATGTTTCCATGTGAACTTTTCTGCCCCTCATGAAGTTACTTGAATTTGATTTAGCATTTACCTCAGTACATTACAATGTCTCTTTGGTCATTACACCTGCAAAGACTTTTTTTTCCAAATAACGTCACACTCTGAGGTTCTAAGTAGACAAATTGTAAACTATTTAGCCCATATAGGCCCCATAGCTAAGAAATTCCACTCTGGTGTTCTGCCGGAGTGAAGTATACATGCCAAATTCAACTAACAATGGAGTAGCAGGGGTCAACATGCCCCACAGGGCCCGTGGGGGAATTTTGGAAATTGTTCCTCACCATATTTTAAGACTGAGGCCGAGCAATGATGTTAAGAAGTGGGGAGGGAAAATTACGAAACTGAAGGGCCCAATATGATCAAAATCCTGGAAGGGCAGGCTTGTGGTCTAAGCAAGGGGAATTAGACTAGAAGTTCCTGGCCAGAGCTCATCCAGGGTTATGTGCTTCTGAGAGCTGTGATTGGGGGGCTTTGCTCACCTGTAGCTTGCAGGGATACCCTGAGTGAGGGTGTGACAGCCCAGAAGAGCCGCCCTAGAGAAGGTACGCTTATTTCTTAACTCTGGGAAATGGCTTATTTCTGTAGGATGCCCAGCTGTTCTGACTGTTCTAGCTCCATCAGAAGGACAAGCCTTGGAGCTCATCTTTCTCAGAGACTTCTGCGAAGCCCCCTAAACCTTACACACCTCCCCCTAGCTGGGTCTCTGATAAAAGAATGATGTCTGCATCAGCCCAGAGCTCACTGTGATGTTTCCACTCAGATGTGCAGGGACAGTTCTGATCATCCAAGATGCTGAAAATAAGCAGGTGTTACAGGGTAAGATCCAGGGAATCGTGAGTGCAGCCACATGGAAAAGCAGAGCCATTGTGCTGGGCACTACACAAAGTGGAGGAAGAGCCATCACTGCCCATGCTCAGCTTCCTGGGAGCAGTCTGCCGGGGTGCGGGCAGTGACACCTGTGCTCAGCTTCCTGGGAGCAGTCTGCCGGATTGCAGGCAGCAACACTGAACCCCGCACCCAGTGCTGGAATGCAGTGCTGCCCTAAACACACACAGGCTTGGGTTGCTCAGGACACTGTCCACAGTAGGAGGTGGGCCTTTGACTGGCTGTAGGGTTTCATCTAAATAGCCTGGGGAGCAGCTGAAGTGAAATAAATAAGCTTAACCTTATTTAGGGGTCTGGGGGCAGTGGAAGGTAATGCCTCAGACTTTAAAAAATCATCCCCTTCAAAATAGAATAGGACAGGAGAAGTCCATCATGGCTCTCGAAGACTTTGCTGTGGCATCTGAAATTCCAAAAGATTCCCCAACAGACGTCGATTGTAGCCATTGGGGGCAGATGCCATAGTGAGGTCACAGAGCTCTGCGGACACCAGGCACCTTCCAGGTCACACGTCACAGTGTGTTCCCGGAGGGCTGCATGCTGTCCTTCTGCTTGAACCAAAGCCTAAGTGACCAGGCTCTCATGACTAGGTTGGGAGCAAATGTTTAAAGACGGAGCCACCGTGGGGCTCTCAGGATGATGTGATTGGGAGGATGCTCCTACCTAAGGTGTCATAGAGCAATTAATTCGGGAATTTCAGTTTTTCAACATCAACGTAAGAGGTGAAACTCATAGGATTTGCTTTTTTCTCCTAAGAATGCCACAGTGGCATCGGTCTTCAGTCTACCCTGGGGCCTCTTGTGCTGCTAGAGGGCTGGGGACATGTGGTGACTGCACACAGTGGGGTCGTGACCTGCTCATGCTGTGGGAAAATGGGGAGGAAGATCCACAGAGCACAACTGTGTCCCCTATCTCGACAGCACCTCCTTGCACATAGGACCGACCCCCCATAAGCTGCCCCCACCCGGGCATTCTCACCCTCAGACTCCTCCTGACTCATGGGCTTCCCCCACGCTTACCCACAGTTTGGCTCATTTTACTCCATTTCTCATCTTCTCGCCATATCCACGTCTAACTTGTAGTGTAGCCAAAATGCTTCTTTTTTCATCAAGTCTTTCCAAATCTTGCTTATAAAATGTCTCTCTCCCCTTGATTTCCATCACAATTATCTATCCCCACGTCTGCCGTCCCTTCTATTGTCCCTACTGTGATTAGTTATTAAACTTAGTATCTTCTTTACTAAAGAGAAATTCTCCAGAGTCAGGACATGGGTCTTCACTGTCTTGATGGGTCATAATGACAATGGTGGGTCATGAGTTTTAAGTTCTTCCAGAGTAAGGTGCAGAAGCCCACTTAGCGCTGCTCTAGGGATACAGTGACGGTGC
This sequence comes from Loris lydekkerianus, assembly GCA_963574355.1. NCBI lineage: Eukaryota > Metazoa > Chordata > Mammalia > Primates > Lorisidae > Loris > Loris lydekkerianus. Next base: position 18,978 of record CAUYPK010067074.1, on the reverse strand, counting down.
AACCACACAGAGTAATGAGGAGGGACGGGAACCCACTTGGCATCCCCCCCAAGTGAAGGAAACCCGGTTACCACCAGCAGACCCAGGGGCCCCAGACCCTCTGTGGTCCTGGGGGCTGTGTCTCCCTCTGGTGGCACCTCAGCTTCCCTGCCCATCTTCCTGCCGGCTCCTGCTTCATGCCCTGCTCCTTCTCAGCCTGGTACCTGCTCCCTGTGCTTTTTCAGCAGCTGGAGCTTCCTGCAAACCTCCCCCTTGCGGATGCATTGCCTTCCTCTTCCCTAAAGAGAGGGCTGCATCAAGTTGGTCCCTGCCGTCCATGTGGAGCAAACCTCTCCTGACCAGAGCTCTTGCCCTGAATCACCACATCCGTAAGTGGAACTTGCTTATCCATCCTCTTGCAACATGAGCCCACAACACTGAGGCCAAATCAGCAGTCAGCTGGCATGAATTTGCACGCTGCAGTCAGAAACACCTCCAGAAATTACTCTTGACATAGAGGCTTTGCATTTCTCCCAGAAAGGGATAGTGCAACCTTCTCTAGCCCCATTCTTGCAGTTACCACCTAGAGTATCTGCTTCTTGCAGTTACTGCCTATAGTATCTGCAAGTACAAGGTTGGGTACATCTATGTGAATTGCTGACTGAATACAACATTCCTACAGATTGGGTACGATTCCCTCACAAAGAAGAACTAGAATCTACCAAGAAGCTCCCAGGTTCCTCTCAGAGTAGCCTTACCTAGAAATGCAATAGTCTCTGTATGTCTAAAATGCGAGCATTCCTGCACTGACTAATGAAATGCCCTTTTCTCCCCTTTCTACTACAACAATTTCCTTCCCTCCTTCCCTCCCTTTCTCTTTCCCTCCCTTCTTTCTTCTCTTGACACAGGGTCTTGCTCTGTTTCCCACCTGGGGTGCAGTGGTAGGATCATAGCTCACTACAGCCTTAACACAAGCAACCCCCTTACCTCAGCCTCTTGAGTAGGTGGGAGTACAGGTGTGCAGCACCACACCCAGCTAATTTTTAAGTTTTTGTAGAGAAGGGATCCTGCTATGTTGCCCAGGCTGGTCTTGAACTCCTGACCTCAAGTGATCCTTCCTCCTTGGCCTCCCAAATGTTCTGGGATTATAAGTGTGAGTAACTGCCCTCAACCTGAAACAATCTCCTTTTAATAGTCTCCCTCTAATTCTGAGCTCTTTGGCATAAGGCTCATGTGAGCCCTATGATATATCATGCACTACCTTGTGCTAGAATGTAATTCAGACTTCATACTCATCGTTTTCCAAACTCCTCCTCTCTTCATTATTATTTTCTTCTTAGAATCTCTCCAATTATTTTTCTTCATTCTGTGCTACCCCCATATATCATTTGCAGCACAATAGTCTGCCTCCTACCCCACATCTCATTCAGGTCAGAGTCCTCTGAGAGACACGTGTGCTTTCCTCCATGTACATGAGACACTCACTGCCCACTCCCCATGAGCCTCCCATTCAGGGGCCATCAGCCCTTATCCAGAAAGCTGCAGGCTCTTGTTTTTAATCCAGCTACACATATTCTACATTTGTTTTCTACTTTCAAAGTCAATAAACGTAAGTTTTGGGATTTTTAAGGTTTCTCATCTGTTCTTATGTGAATCAGCAGAAATGAGTAACAGTTGTGCATCTGATGCATCTTGGCAGTCCCGCCATCCTCCCCGGGGAGCGAGGACCTCTCATTATCCACTGCAAGGTGATATATGATTGTTTCTCAGCCCTGTGGGAAATGACAATGTCTTGTCTTCCTGGGGTAAATGGAGGTACATGAGACGTTAGGTCCTCGCATGAACTTCCTTCCTGAGGAACATGAGATGCTAGGTCCTTGCCTGAACTTCCCTTTGGCAAGATGTTTGCATCCCAATGACATTATTAGAGTTTGTTGAACATTTTCTTTCTTTCTTTCTTTCTTTTTTTTTTTTTTTTGGATAATTTCTCCTGTCCTAATTTGAAACTCATCATCCACTCCAGGAAGACAGGGTGACATGAGAAGGACAGGGAAACTTCTCAAGACTTTTCTTCTTCTTGCCTTGATAGGATGTCTAATTGTCCTGCAGCAATATCTTTAATTAGGGGACAGACCTCACCTTCTAGTCAGCAGAAACATCTTTACCACAGCAGGATTGGGGGTTGAACTGGAGCCTTTTTCTCTTTTTGAAGAACTTTACTGACAAAATTATGTGCACACCTTTTGCTGCTGTTGAGACTGGGGCTTCTGGAAAACCTGGGTTTGAGCTGACCAAATTGCTTGCCTTTTTCTCAAGATGCAGTTCTGTTGCACTTGTAAGATAGTGAACGTTAGGAAAAATCAGAAGTCTCATCACCTGTGTGAGCAACCCGGCTGAGTCTGTCCTGGCACACATGGAAGCCAAGCAGTCCTCCTGCTGTCCTCTGCAGGCCACATCCCCTGCTGGCCACTCCCGGTTCTGCTGAAGGTGCAGATAAGGCAGAAATCAGCAATGTTCCATAATTACTGTGAATAAGGAATTCCCTAATCACTGGAATGTCAACATTTGTAATTTAAGGAGAAAAAAGGAAAAAAATTAAAACAACTATGGTAGCTTTGAGAAAATATCTATTCTAGCAATCATCTACTAGAAATGTGAATGCTACTTTTTGAAAATAACAAAAAAAAGAGCAAAGAAAAACCCCCAACAAGCCCTTGAGGTGTACAAAACAGAATTTCTGAGATTATGAACCATATCGAAACTTTTAAAAGTCGTCTTCCTCGTTGCTCTGAAGTTCATTCCTCCGGATAATATTGAGTCAGAAATTCCCTGGAAATATAGCAAAAAATAATTAGATGGGCTGCATATCATGTATCTAGCCTTGTAAGAGGAAAATAGAAAGACTTTTAGCTTCCTTTTCATTGGTCTGATTTTTAAACCCCTGGGTGTGTCAAGAAGTGGAATTGAAGTAAGAACTAGAAAGTTCTGAAGGCTGCTGTCCTTCTGCTTGTCAATTACTGTAGGGTATTATGGGATGGATGGAAATATGTCTGTTTGATTTTGTTCCTTCTCCTTCTCCAGGATTTCCTGAGTTTCCTGGTTATTCAACTAAGCACAAATTGCTGTTCACAGACACGCACTGCCATGATTCCTGATTTGCCGGCTGTCATCCCCATTAATAACCACCTCGGCTGTCAGCCTGTCACTCCTTGTTGTTGTAACGATTTGTTTCATACAGGGACTTGATTCATGATGAAGAGGGGGGAGATAAAAACTCCACAGTTGTCCTGCTTTTTCCTTGGAGGTACACAGGGGTTATGTAACACCATTGGGCAAAAACACACACTCCACCTTGATCCTCAAAGTTGATCACCAGGCACATAACTTGGTTATTATTTAAGGTGAACAAATACCCCTCTTGGAGCATGAGATCCAGTGGAATTCAGACTGGCTCTCAGTAATACTTCCTCCCACAAGTCTCATGCTGCTTTTCCTGACATTGCCCAGAGCACAGTTCCTGGAGTGAAGAGAGAGAGATAGGCTTCTCCCAGCACGGCTGCCATCACAAGCACCCGAGGGTGGCTGGTCCCACATGCCACCTGCCTCCTGGGAGGTCCAGTGCTCTGAGAGCCCAGCGGCAGCACAGCTCGCCAGGTGTAATAGTGGGGCCAATGCTTCCTCCCAGTGTCAGCAGAATTTTCTCCACCTTTAAAGAATTATAGACTGCATCTGTCCATCTACCATGCTTCCCCCAGGCTGCTGTCCCTCAGGTCCAGTCTGGTCCCCTGCCAGGTCATTAGGGGAGTCCTCCCACTGCCAGTGAGGGGAGAGGTTCTGCCTTGGTACCCACTTCCCACAGAGAGGGATAGATGGGCTTGCCACTGGGGGGTGGCAGGTGGTGCGGCAAGCACCCATCCAGGCCTCCGTGGCCCTCACGTGGGGAGTGTCCTGGCCTGGCCTTCCCCTTCCCCAAATCATCTCTCCCCAGATTCTACCCCCTACCCCCTATTCTGTGTAGGGGGCACAGCCTTTCCCATTTTCTCATTTCTTCCTGGTGCTCAGTTGTCTTATGTAGTTCCTGACCCTCCTTTGACCAAATAATTTTAGGTATTTTCTTTGATTCATTGCAACTGCTCTGGAAAAAGGAAAGAAACAGCACACAGGCGTCACCTCAGCACATCCTCTGAAGGCTCGCTCACCTCTGCTTCCACATCCCCTGCCCTTGGAGGGGCCAGTGTCCAGGGGAAACTCAGCGTAGACTCTGCTCTAGGTGACCGTGGTGACCATGTTGTCTTCAGCATCTCTCCACGTGCCTTGGGAGACTTACAGCTGCTCACTTCTGCCGGCTAAGATTGTCCCTAAAATGAGATCTCTGGAGTGGAGCACAGCCTTCTGGTCATGACCGGGGCAGCATGAGGGTGCAGATGCACTTCCTTCTTATGACCGTACACCTCACCCCATTTGTGGAATCTAAATTATATGTTATTTTTGGTTTTGTTTTTTCTTTTTTACTAGCTTACTTTACAATTAACTAAGATACCTGCACTAAGTATCTACTAGAAAAATAATAAATTTAGCCATTTAGATATTTGGCATCAAATAGAGTATTTTCAGATCTTACCAGTGTTTTGAATTGGTTTTTCATTTGATTCAGAAATTTAGCCATTTTACTATGCCCAATAGTTTATAATAATTCAAAAATTAAAGATTTGGTTTCCAAAAGTAATTGTATGTGCTTTATTCAAAATTAAATTTATACTCTTAAAAATGCTAGTAACAGAGGGGAGCAGTACAATTTCTATGTTGTCTAAAACAGTAGCCTTAACTCTTCTGTCATAATGTACACGACTAATCTTGTAGCAAATGCCTTTTCCTGAAAACAATGGTACAATTTAAGACACACCTGTAGTAAAGCCATCATTCTGCCTCTCCTCAGAAAGTTAGTGTCAGAAAGCCATCAAAAATGCTATTCAAGGTAGTTTATTGACGTTCAAGTATAAAAATATGACTTCTAGAAGAAAACGGGAGAATATTTTCACTACTTTGATGTAGGCAAAAAACTCTTAAACAAGAAATAATAAATATTAACTATAAAAAGGGATTGGACTCCCACAAATCCCAGCTCTAGCACCTCATCCTGAGGGCTTGGCCAGTTACTATTCTTCCTGTGCCTCATTATTTTTTGCTGTTGTTGTTTGTTTTTTCTTCATCTGTGAAATAAGTTCAGTAACAGTGCTACGGATTAACGTATGCACCTTTCTTTCTTAGAATAGCACGTCTGTGTATCAAATGCTGCAGAGGTGTTTTCCACAAAAGGAAATCTGACCTGCCCATAAACAATTAATGACATGGAAAAAAAGGAATCACTGTGACTTTGATGTTTTAAACATTCTCTTTCAAGGGGCACAGATTTAGTAAAACGGGTTCACATTTTTTTCTCACCAGTCCAAACCATTTTGTTTTGAAATAAATAAAACCACCAAGTCTTAATTGTATAAAGTTTGACTTTTTTTTTTAATTAAAAAAAAATAAACCGAGGGCAGATGGGGAACCATAAATGTTATAATAATTAAATTAAAATGGAATGGGATAGCCAACCCAGTTTGGAGGTAAAGGAATTAGGGGAAATTTAGAATTGTCAGTTCCCACTTCTCACGTAATAGGAATTCAGTAAATGCTTCTGTTGCTGGTATGATGAGAAGTCAGTGGTGAAATGGATTATTTACACCACATCAAGTGAAGAATAAGCAGGGACAGCTGTGTGCCATCCTTTCTCTCTTCCTAGGATAAGGGGCTTGGTTACACTGTGAGGACTTCAAACTCATGACCTCATCGGAAGTTCATTACCCACCAACTGCCCCACCTCTAAAAGCTCTCAAACTAAGGGGTGGTGTCAACATAAGAATTTCAAGGGGACACAGATACTCTTGTCTGTAACCATGTGTAATTTAAATTGTGGTTCTAACCACCAGGGTAACTAAAGATACCATGTTTCGAGAGCTAATGGGAAATAGGCAAGAAGATCTGTTTGATTTTTTAATTTAATTACTAAGGTATTGTTGGGATTATTTTCGCCATGTACATGTATTAAAAATAAAAGGAAATGTAAGGTAGGAAAAGTAACCAAAATACTGGGTGTTCATACTTTGTGAAGTAATGTCCTTGTGTTCAGGGTTATTTTTCTGGATTGAAAGAAAGACAGGGCCGGGACATTACTGAAATCGTTGCCAAAATAACTTTTTACATGGATCAAAGAGAAAAAAATATGCATGTATTTTCACAGGGAAATACGTTTTACACATCATTCTCTTTTGCTTTTAAACATATGCTTTCCCCTTAAAGTTGTTAGTCATTGGGTCCTTACAAAGGAAAGGACATGAGAATATTGCCATAATTGAGATATAAGAAAACTTCAAACACGGAGGGTGGTATTTTATGATTCCTGGGGGGAAAATCTGATAGCTATTTAGAATGAGAATCTGAATAACCGTGATGTGTTGCATAGCTTTAAAAATAATTTGTTGGTGGCTGTTACAGTTTAAACCAGTAACTTTTTACTTCTTTGTAAGGTAAATAGCTTTTTTGACTTCCAAATCACAAGGACAATTTAGGGTCAAGTGTCTGGCTGATAGGAAATAAACAAGACTGTCAAACGGCAGAAGAATGGCACGCACCTGCCCCAGATACTGACACAACCACCTATTTCTGGAAGCATTTGGACTCCAGGGAGTGCTCAAAGGGTCCAGAGGCTACTTAGTCAACCAGCCAGTTCTGGAGTTAGTTAATTCTGGAATTCATAATTCAATGCACATACAGCTGGTGTTTGAAGCCAGGAGATCTTTAAACTGTCTCTCTCCTAGAAACGTTCAGTCCTAGCTCTTCTTGAGGAGACAGAAACAGTTCCTCAAAAGCAGAAGAGAAAAGGAGGCCAAGGTTAAACATTGCTCTGGAAAGGGAAATAAACAACAAGAGATAAAACAGCTCAACTGACCTTTCTCAGGACCACACTTTCACAGAGGCCCGGGCTCCTCTTTGGGTCCCAGGGCTGAATGGCACTTCAGGATGGTTCCCATTATTTTTTCCCTGTTTTTCAGCATACTATAGAACCAAAAAGTAAAAAATAAAAATGACTACAATAATTACTGGTGAGGGCTGTGAGCTATCATTCACCCTCATTTTTTAGAGAGGCAGAATTGCCTTGAAACTACCATCATTTTTAAGCTTCACTCTTTAACCAACTTGAGGAGTTATTTGTGCCAACCATTTTCTAGATGCCTACCTTGAAATTCGTCGATTCCACAGTATTTTCTAAATCTGCGTTAAGTTGCTGAGGCGCCTTTGCAACAGGTCCTCACACTGCTTTTTCAGTCTGGTCTCCATGGCATTGTCGGGATTTACAGTTTCCATAAGTGCGTTTTCTCACACTTTCCTCATCACAGGAAATAGACACTCATTTGAGAGTTGCAGGGCAGTTAGAGTAACTGGCAGATGCCTTTCGCATCTGATGGAGGTAAAGACCTGAAAGCTCCACTTCTCAGGAGTCGGCGTCATTGCCTCCAGCTGATACCAGCCAACTGCACAGTGCCTCCAAAATAACGACACTTCCAGCCTAAATAAAGTTTTTAACTAACCCGTGGCTTTATAAAAGCATTCCGAGCACTACTTATGGGAAAGCATAGATAAAGAAGGAATTTCAGAAAATACGAAGACATCTGTTGCCTCCTGCTTCTTGGAGCCTCGAGCTGCCAGGTTCCTGCGGAGAGCATTTGGTCCACTTATATTTCTAGGACAGGCAGAAATCTTCCCAGTGAGCTTTTTAGAGTGTGAACATCAGAACTTCAATAGCCACATTATGAGATAATAAATATAATACCGATGTGGGTCATTCCTTGAAATACCCATCCTTCACGTGGTAAACCACAGCAGCCGCCACGAGCACGTCAAATTGAAGGGGAGGTGAAAAAACACATATCTTCCCCTAACAACCAAGAACTGAAGTTATTTCTTAATAGAAGAAAAGAACCAAATTGCTGGGGGTCCTTCGGGCTTTATTATGAGTGTCAATTTCTGGGTTTTGTTACACTTTATTGCCTGAGCATGTGGATGCCTCTGACTGCAAGGGGGCTTATTCTTCTCAGCCATTTCCCATTGCATTAGTGACAAAGGCCCATCAGTGGTGCCCATTCGATTTCAGCTTTATCACATCGCTATACTCCGATGGGCTGAATGCAATTTAAAAAAATAATAAAACAATGATTTCTGCCATCTGAAACCTGCTCTGAAGACTCATGTGAAAATCCCGGAGCCAGAGGATGTGGTGGATGTGGGAAGGAAAGACCTTCGCTTTCCAAAGTTTCCCCCCATTGCAGTAGAAAATCCACGCAGGTGGTAAAAACACCCATACTACACAATTCCCAAGGCTAAAAAGCGATTTAGAAGTGGCTGTTTAACTCAACCTTTCACTTCAGAGATTCGAGAGGGGATATTCTTATCAAGCTATTTTCTAAGTGGATTGTTTACTGGATTCTGTGGCGCCTCCTTATTCAATACCAAGACGTCCAAAGGGCTGCTCCTTCCCTACTCACCTTTCTACTTTACGTGGCTCCCCAACCTGCTTCTCACCTGTGCCCAGCCCGTCCTCAAGCCAAGTCCTCTGATGCATTTGGCTTTGCTTCTTCCTTGCCCCCCAGGGGCCCTGTTAGGTCTTTATTGCCATACTTTCTTACCTGACACACCTTATATAATTATTTGTGAAACCACAGGATTATAGAACACTCATAGTAGTGAAAAAGTAGAAAAATCAGAGGTCCTGAATTTAAGAGACAGACACATTGGTCTTCCAGCCTTCAGTGTAGGGCCTGTGCGACCACACGTGTCTTATTTAACTTTTCTGAGCTCCAGCTTTCTTGTTTCTGAAGTGAAGCCCAGAATTGTGTTACAGAAGGTAAGGTGTGAACCATCACCACTCAGCTGAAAGGTCATTCCGAACGTGTGTCTTGTGGCTCCCTCGGGTTCTCCACCGTCTCTGCGCTTCTCAACAGCCTTGCCCTGACTCCTTCAGACGCCATGGCTACACTTTGCAGCACTTCACTACATAAATACTTACCCTACCTGGTAGTGTCTCCAGGACAAGGACTTGCCTGTTTGTATTTTTATCCAAGGGAAGGAAATAACAGATATTAAGTACTTGATAACATGGGAGCTATTTACATATTTTACAAATGAATAAATGTACATTGTAGATCATAAACCACCAGGTAAACATAAGGTGTTACTACAGGCAAAGATAAGCGACAGCTGGAAGGCCTCTTACCATGATTTATATCAACATTTTTATTTTATAAATGAGGGGAAAGAGGGGCAAAGGATGGAATGACTTTAATATATCCACAGCTAGTTACTTGTGGATTTGAAACTAGACTCTCCTGACTCTCAATTCAAAACTCTTTCCAGCACTTTCATCACTTTATTTGTATATATTTACATGCAGATTATAATCATCATAAACATAACAATACATTTAACAATACAAAATGTGTACAATCCTCTAATCCACTTTTGTAATTTATTTAATTTATTTTATAAATTATTTAATTTGTTTCAAAGACTCTGAGTAAATGTTTGAAAGTTATAACCATGGTGGTTGTGACAATGATGTTGGTGATGAAAAATTATCGTTTAAGGGGTAACATTTCAGGATTTCTATTGTATTTATGATATCTATATAAACTACCATATCCATGTAAACCATCACGACACATTTATTGGAATAAAAATGTAATTTTTTTGAAAATTCAGAATTATTAAGCTTATTTAAAACTTGCATGCTACAGTTCATTGTATGAGGTCATTAAGTATGAAATATCTATTTTGAATCAAAAGTTTAGTTTATCACATCTCAAACAAGAAGTACAACTGACCAAAGTACGCTCCTAAACTGTAGACCCAGTTCCACCATTTAATGGTGGCTGGTTTGTGCCAGCAATAAAGAATCCAGGAGAATGAGGGGCAGTGAAAGTGTAGAAGATCTTTGCCATAGATTGTTGGGAATTGAATGTTCTTCCTTTCAAGAAGTGGTCCAAAGCCTGGAAGAAGTGGTAGCCAGTTGGTGCAGGGTCTGGTGAACATGGTGATGACACAGAGTTTCCACTTGCATCTTCTATGGTTCCAGCAGCATTGTTTTTTTCAATGTGTTCTTGGGAGAGGATTGGCCTGACTCTACTGATCAATCTCAGATGCTTTATCACAAGCATCCTCATCATTTCCTCCAGTTGGTTGCAATGGACACCCAGTGTAATCAACTGACCAGTTTCATGAAGTTGTAGTGGTAAATACCTGCACTGGACCACCAAGCTGAATGCCATTGGCTTTTCTTGATGAATGTTGGGTTTGGACTATGTTTCAGCACTTCATCTTTACTGAAACATTGTGCCCAATGCTTTCAATTGTCAAAAAGAATCAATTTTTTTTCATCACATATAACACTACTGTGTAGAAATGCTTTGCCTTTATGCTGTGGCATCAAAGAAAGGCAAGCTCTTCTGATGCTCATTTAATTTATGCAGAGGCCACAGATACAGCTTCTTTGTCTTGCAGATTTGTTTCAAATGGTCCAATATTGTTGGAATAGAAATGTCAAATTTTGCTGCTAGTTCACTGTAGGCTGAGATGGATTCCCTTCCACAATGGCTTTCAGCTCATCATTCTCCACCCTGGACTTGGGTGGCTCATGTGGCTGATTTTCAAGATTAAAATGACCAGAATGGAGCTTATCAGATCACCAAGACGTGTGTTCATTAGGCACACCTTTCCAAACACTTGACTGATGTTGCAAACTATCTATGTCCCCTTGCCTTGATGGAACTCATACTAAAAAATAAGCATTTTAATGTATCCACAATTTCACAAAAATTTCTCTAAAAATTTTAGAGAGATTATCATGCGCCAAAAGATGTGTTTGAAAGGATAAGAATAGACCTTCATGATAAAAAAGTGTCAAAGTGAAATGTCAGAGATCTCAGCTGTCAAACCTAGTACTTTAGGAAATCAGACATTCCATACTTAATAACCTACTATTTTGTTTTTAAATAAATGTCTATATTGTTTTATAAAGTGTTATGTGTACCTCCACTTGTGGAACTTACTAGATAATCTGAAGTCCCTTTCTCTTAGAATACAACGAGATTCTGAAGAAATTACAGAAAAGTTGGCTTTTTAATGCTTAGTTGAGCTTAGTGAAAAATAAGAGACATCTCTAAAAAAAAAAACAAAAATCCAAAAGTGATAGGAACCCCTGTAAGTGAGAATTAAATAAATATGAAATGAAGGATTGCTCCAGAGCCTGTATTGGTGGTTAGGAAACTATCCTTGGGACCACAGCCAGGGGTGGGCAGGATGGGGATGAACCTGGAACTGTCACTTAACTCCTAAATCAGGAACTTTCAGAGGGTCTACTAGGAACCTCAGTAAATATCACGTATGGATTCCCAGAAATAGCAAATACAAATTTCCAGAGGATTGCAGCTCCAGTTCAAGCCTGAGGATTTCCACAAGTTATGTGCAGCAAAAAATGAATGCAAAATGGGACTACTGGTGAAAGTTAGTAGATAGAATAATTAACAGATTTAGAGCCCTGAAGACTTCAATATTGGAGTAATCAATGGGAAATGGAAACATGTAAATGACCAGGGAAATAAAGGAATTAAAGAAATAAAAAAGAATCAGAGACATATGCCACATCCTAGAATTCTTGAAAATTTCTGAGATTTTCGAGAAATGAAAAATATAAGTCTTGGGAGTAAAAACTTAGTACAGGATTTAAACCTCAGAGTAGACAGAAATGGAGTAGGGAAGTACTGAACTGGAAGTTGAATAGGAAGCGTTTACCCAGATAACAGCAAGGAAAAGGGAGGAATTGGAAATACGAAAGCGTTAAGGGAATATAAGACAAAATAAGGCCAATTTGGAACCCAAGAGGAGAGAATAGGGAGAGTAGGAGACATTATTTAAAAAGTAAAAGGATGAATACTTTCCATAAGTGATTAAAAAAATGAATTTACTGGTACAAAGAGCATGATGTAAGTCAAATGGGGTGAGTGTGTGTATATGTGCACGTGTGTGCGTGTCCACAAGTGTGTGCGAGTGCGTGTGTACATGCACATGTGTGCAAGTGGTGCACAAGTGTGCGCCAGTGTGTGCGCCACATTTGTTTACATGCACATGTTTATATCTCCACATAGACACAGATAGATACTGAACATAGGCTAATACAACTGGAAATCCTCAAAGACAAAAACATTCTAAAACCAGCCAGAGAAAAGAGAGCTAACTTACAAATGACCAAAAGTAAAATGAAAGCCGATTACTCAATAACAACTCAAGAAGTCCGAGACTATTAAAATACTGTTATCAAACTCCAGAGATAAAACAACCATCCTAACTAAAAACAAGAAATCCACAGTAGATTTCAAGAAAAAAGAAAAAAATATATAATTACAAATAATAAAGAATCTGTCACTAACAGACTTACAATGAAGTAAAATTTATAACGAAGTATTAGGCGAGGAAATGATCACGGAAGGGAAGCCAGAGTGAACGGTGATCAGAGAAAGGGGTTTAAACGTGGCTAAAACTGAAGAAACATTATTGGAAGAGGAACATTCAAGAGCCACACTGTACATCACAGTGACCTGGTGAATGACATGCAAGGTGTGTCTGAAAGTTGCTAAGAGCCACACTGTACATCACAGTGACGTGGTGAATGACATTCACGGTGTGTCTGAGGGTTGCTAAGAGCCACACTGTACATCACAGTGACTGTGGTGAATGACATCCAGGGTGTGTCTGAGGATTCCTAAGAGCCACACTGTATATCACAGTGACGTGGTGAATGACATTCATGGTGTGTCTGAGAGTTGCTAAGAGCCACACTGTACATCACAGTGACGTGGTGAATGACATGCACGGTGTGTCTGAGGGTTGCTAAGAGCCACACTATACATCACAGTGACATGGTGAATGACATGCAAGGTGTGTCTGAGGGTTGCTAAGAGCCACACTGTACATCACAGTGACTGCGATGAATGACATCCAGGGTGTGTCTGAGGGTTCCTCAGAGCCACACTGTACATCACAGTGATGTGGTGAATGACATTCACGGTGTGTCTGAGAGTTGCTAAGAGCCACACGTACATCACAGTGACCGCAGTGAATGACATTCACGGTGTGTCTGAGGGTTGCTAAGAGCCACACGTACATCATAGTGATGTGGTGAATGACATTCACGGTGTGTCTGAGGGTTGCTAAGAGCCACACTGTACATCACAGTGATGTGGTGAATGACATACAGGGTGTGTCTGAGGGTTGCTAAGAGCCACACTGTACATCACAGTGACTGAGGTGAATGACATTCACGGTGTGTCTGAGGGTTGCTAAGAGCCACACTGTACATCACAGTGACCGTGGTGAATGACACTCACGGAGTGTCTGAGGGTTGCTAAGAGCCACACTGTACATCACAGTGATGTGGTGAATGACATACAGGGTATGTCTGAGGGTTGCTAAGAGCCACACTGTACATCACAGTGACCACGGTGAATGACATGCACGGTGTGTCTGAGGGTTGCTAAGAGCCACACTGTACATCACAGTGACTGCGGTGAATGACATGCACGGTGTGTTCTAGAGTTGCTAAGAGTGTTGATTTTCTCTTCTCACAACAAAACATGGTAATAATATGTGAGGTTGCATTTGTCAGGACATGGTAATAATATGTGAGGTTGCATTTGTCAGGACTTTGGTATAATAGTAAGTGAGGGGATAAGGATAGACATCTGTGCCTACATCCTAATTATAGGGAAAAAGAAACATCTTCATAATTAAGCACGATGTTAGCTGCAGATTTTGTGTAGATGCCCTTTATCAGATTGAGGAATTTTCTTCTATTCTTAGTCTTCTGACAGTTTTGTTTAATCATGTGTGCAGATTAAATACTTTTGTGGGCATAATCACTTAATTTTTCTTTTTGGTCTTTTGATGTATCATATTGATTGATATTTGAACATTGCTTATCGTTGCTAATATTTAAACATTGAACCAGTATTACATTTCTGGGACAAACCTCTTTGGTTCATAAGGTATTATCCTCCTTTAAATGGCAAAATTCAATTTCTTAGTGTTTTCTTCAGTACTTTTGCTATACATTATAAATTGACTTTTTTTGTTGTTGTTGTTATATTGTTGTTCTGTTTTCCGTAGTGGTAACAGTAGGCAGTCATGAATTGATAAGTGATAATTCTTCTATTTTCTAGAAGATACACGGAGACCTTTTTATATTCCTTTCTTAAACATTTGGTAGAATTTCCTAGTGAAATGATCTGGGCATGGCATTTTCTTTTTGTAAAGGATTTTTTTTTTTTAACTACGCATTTAATTACCTTCATAGATATCAGATAATTCTGGTTATTTCTTTCTTCTTGAGTGATTTCAGTAGTTCATATCTTTTAAGGAATTGTCCAGTTCAACAAAGTTTTAGAATATATGCACATATGGCTGTTCATAGTCTCCCCTTGTAGAGGGGAGGTCAAGACATTGACCTTTTCCTATCTAGAAGGATGTTCCATATTGCACCTTTCAAACCTCATCCACAGCTCTTCTGCTGTTCCTGAAATAGTGCACTTCTTTCCCCAAACATATTATGTATATACATACATATAAAGAGAGAGAAAGAAGAGAGTGAGAAAGCACAAGGCACTGGCTTCCGCAGTTGTGGGTGCCGGCCATGCAAGGCTGAAATCTCCAGAGCAGCAGCAGGTGGGTGGCTGTGGGCAGAGCTGATGCCTCAGTCCACAGGCAGGATGTCGCCTTTTCCAGAGTGACCTCTGTTCTGCTCTAGGGCCTTTCAAATGGTGGGGTGGGCCTCGCCCAGGTTATAGAGGAGAATGTCCTGTAGTCAAAATCAACTGATTGCAGATGATTTGCCATGTCCCCTCACAGAAGCACTGGGTGAGAGCTTAGCTGGAGAACATTATAGCCCAGCCAAATTGGCACGGAAGACTGACCACATGTTCCTATGAGTGTCAGCTTTAGAGCAAGAAGGATTCAATAGATTTTCCTCATGTCGCTTTAGAGGTAAATACTAGAGCAGAGAGGTTGATACATTTATTATTTACTATGGAGCATTTAATCAGAAATCTGTCTCCGATCCAGGATGTCTTATGTGTGAATTCAGGATAAAATTAATAAAGATGAATATTAAAATCCCAACAGCATTCTAACAATAAAACCATAATTTTAAGGGAAATTTTTTGCTAGTTTAATTAAATGTTACAGTTTTTGAGACCATCTTCCAAAGCATACACCAAAAATTTATTGCTATAACTCATTGAAAGTCTCAACATCTGTTGACTGTGGGTAAAATGTGTCCTCAGTGGATGGTTAATATGCAATTACACGGTATCACATTCACTACTCAGTCATGGAAACAAGTCAAATTGACCATAGGATATACTTGGTTGACTTCCTCCATGTCTTTCTTTCTCAACTTATTTTTGGGTTCCTTTTCTATTTAGGAAGAATTATTTTTTATTAAATTTCTTTGTAATGAGAAGCACGTAAAGGCATCTGTTGCTTTCTTGAAAATGTTCTTTTTTTTCCCAATTGTGCTTTTCTTATAGGTTTTAACACTTTTTCCTTTTGTTTCAATAACTTATTTTGTTATTTCTAATAGGTTTTAAACTTAATTAGGTTTAAACACTATTTCTAGTTATTTCTAATAGGTTTAAAACTTAATAGGTTTTAACACTATTTCCTTTTGTTTCAGTAACTTATTAATTAATTATTGTCATTAACGTGTTATTTAATTTTATTTTGGCGTTGAGAATATACCAATGAAGCTACCAAACAAGACACCTGCATTTGTAGACTTTAAATTTTTGTGCTGAGAAACAAGTGACCCATGCAGCAGTAAGCCCCACTTACTGTCTGCTACAGAAGCCTGCTCCACCCAGCCACTTACAAAACAACCCTCTGAACACTCTTGCCTTGGAAGGTGATGGTTACAACTGCCCTTCCTGGTCATGGGACTGGGACTCAGTCCCAGAGTTGTGCAGAGGGACTTTTGAGGGGTTTTCTCTTCTTCTTTTTGTCCAGGGCTCCTTTCTCCAGAATATATAATGTGTGAGGATTCTAAGGGTTTAATCAGTTCATATTCTGAGCGCTGCTTTTTTGGAGCAGGGATAGAATCAATATTCATCCTGATGGACGATAATATTCAATTTTTTACTTACTACTATCCTATTTACTGGGATGGTTGCGGCTGGCAAATGTGACCTAGTTTTAAATTCTATGTACCAATTGGCATCCTTGCATTAATTTGTGTATCAGCAGGTCACTTGTTTGCCTTCTTTTTGCTGAGTGTTACATGAGTAACATTCTCTGACCATGCCTTGTTCTGCCCTCTTTACCTGAAAGTCTGGCATTTAATTTAAAATAGTTACCTTAATATCTCCCGGAACAAAATCCTTGATATTCTTTAATAAGTGATCTTTTCTGTCCTCTTATAGGGTCCACAGATATTCAAACAGATGATCCTATCTGTCATCTCACACAACCGTATCTGCAGGCTCTAGATGAGTATCTGAAATCAATAGGAATGGAGTCGTGGTAATTAAATTATAGCACTTACATATAATTACACTTATGTAAAAAATACCCACCCTGCCTCAGAGCTACTGAGTATGACAGACATAAATCTTTGTAAATGATCCGTTCTCCTTGGGGGTGGGGAGAGGAGAGAGCGTTAATCTTTAAAATTATGCCGGGAAAAATTAGGATACTGGAACTATTTCACTTCAGAGAAATCATTTGATTCAAACTCCAGCTTTAAACAGGCAATTTTCAATAATTTTTACCTTTGAAAATTAATTTTGATGTAACTCTTTAGGCTCAAAGTAACAACCTCCTAGGCTGTTTTTCCAGAGGGCAGAGGTGAGCAGGCCACACACCTTCCCCTTCTCAGGGGCACACAGGGCGCTGGGCACTATGGAGACACTCCCATGGTCTCGGATGTGCCAAGACAATAGCTATGTCTACATGGTACCCCAAATTGCAACTTTAAATTATTTAAATATTTGGCATTATGTAAATAAAAGATAATTTCCAGTTTCCATCTATAATGACACATATTACTGAATAGGCAATCCTTGAGGTACGAATAAGTTGGAATAGGTACTCTTACCTGTTCCCTGCAATACCCTCTTTTCATAAGTGCAGGCTATAAGTAAGTCTGATGTCTGTATCAGAAGTGCCTGTACATTGTTGCCATTTAAAGCATAAGAAGCATTATTTACTGCTTTGTAATCATTGGAGAAAAGATTAATAAAGTTGCAGACTCATTACTCAGGTGGAATTTCATGTTTTAAGAAGCTGTGTATGTGTGAAGGAAAGAAAGTGTGTGAAAGGTGGACTGTTGGTGACAGTTAGACCATCAATCACACTGGGCACAGGGTTTTACCTCTGCCTGTCCTGAAACCTCCATTTCTACATCCAGGAAAAATGTTGTCATGACCTGGCACCATTCCTCCTAGGATCAAAGGACAAGAAATACTACTACATAGTATAACATTGGACAATTAAGTTCATTAACTCATCCTAGAAAAAGTACTACATCCCTCACTGCTGAATAACACTATGGTCATCTTGGAAGTCCTCCCCTTGAGAAGCTATGTCCTGACACTAGCACCTGGTCCACCCTTCAAAAGAATTTTGGAACTCTTTTTCTGGAGTAGCCACAAGAGCTGTCATAGTACAAGGTAAGACAATTATGTTCACAAAGTCATCCTACAAAGAGTGCTACATACCTCAGTGCTGAATATCAGTATGGTCACCTTCAAAATACTCCCTTTGGGAAGCTATGCACCAATATCAGTGTCTATCCCACCCTTCAAAGCAATTTTGGAACTCTTTTTCTGGAATGGAAATCAGAGCTATCATCATATTACCCTCAATGTCCTGCACATCAGCAAAATGTCTTCCTTTCAATATTTCCTTTATCTTCAGGTAAAAAAAAAAAAAGTCATCAGTGGCAAGGTCACATGAATAGGGAGAGTGTTCCAGTATGGTTATCTATTTACTGGCCAAAAACTCCCTCACAGACAGTGCTGTGTGAGCTGGTGCACTTGCATGATACAAGAACCACTTTCTTTCTTTCTTTCTTTCTTTCTTTCTTTCTTTCTTTCTTTCTTTCTTTCTTTCTTTCTTTTTTTTTTTCTTTTATTAAATCATAGCTGTGTACGTTAATGCAATCATGGGGCGCCATACACTGGTTTTATAGACCATTTGACACATTTTTATCATACTGGTTAACATAGCCTTCCTGGCATTTTCTTAGTTATTGTGTTAAGACATTTCTATTCTACATTTACTAAGTTGCAAATGTACCCTTGTAAGATGCACCGCAGGTGTAATCCCACCAATCACCCTCCCTCCACCCATCCTCCCCCCTTCCTCTTCTCCCTCTTCCCCCCCCCATATTCTTATGTTATAACTGGGTTATAGCTTTCATATGGAAGCCATAAATTAATTTCATAGTAGGGCTGAGTACATTGGATACTTTTTCTTCCATTCTTGAGATGCTGTACTAGAAGAATATGTTCCAGCTCACTTAGAGATCTAAAAATAGATCTGCCATTCAATCCTATAATTCCTCTACTAGGTATATACCCAGAAGACCAAAAATCACATTATAACAAAGATATTTGTACCAGAATGTTTATTGCAGCCCAATTCATAATTGCTAAGTCAAGGAAAAAGCCCAAGTGCTTTTTCATCGATACATGAATGGATTAATAAACTGTGGTATATGTACACCATGGAATATTATGCAGCCTTAAAGAAAGATGGAGACTTTACCTCTTTCATGTTTACATGGATGGAGCTGGAACATATTCTTCTTAGTAAAGTATCTCAAGTATGGAAGAAAAAGTATTCAATATACTCATC